>JAUBOD010000256.1:3618706-3631661 GCA_032353885.1 Nothura maculosa | reverse complement strand
CTCCTAACAGTTGCCTGAGCCAATTTAAAATATTTGCTCCTATAGCAATAAAATATTGGCTTTGTAAAACAATAAAATTCTGTTTATCCAAGTGTTAACCACTTTATTTCTTTATCTTTCCTGGTTCCTCATTTCCAAACAGTAGGGAAAAATAAAAGGGTTTCTAGATTTTTTTAAAAATCAGTGTGAGGGCAGTCATTAAATTAAAAAGAAAAAAAAATATTGTTTAAATTGTAAGATATTTGGGACAAGTAATGTTAACTTGTATTTGGACTGTGCCTGCAGAGAAGGATTCCAGCTTCAGAGTGGCCGCACTGGGCAACCACAGAAGAAATGTTAAGATAATGAATACTGTAGGGCAGCCCTAAAAGCAGCCATTGACACATTTTCCACATTATTAGGAGAGTTTTAAATTTTTCTTCTGTATGAACCTTATCGCCTATGCTTGCTGACCACTTTTTTTAGTTCAAGATTTGTAAAGTGTTCTGTAAAACTAAGCATTGCTTTCACAAGAGTAATCACCACCACCACAACACATTTTCTCATCAGTGAATGATTCTTGAAAGTATTCCCCTTTGTCTTCTTGTAAATAAAGCCTTGATAAAGCTGAGGCAAGAGAAAAATAGATGAGCTTAACACCCTTCTGGCTCTGTTAAGAGTTTCTGCTATGAGAAAGGTCGCTAACTAACTCCCTTCAGACTACAGACTGGGACAGATCCAATGATTTAAACAAAACACAGTATTAGAAAAGTCAGTACATTAATCTGGGATCACTGCTGTTGTGTAACAGCTATTGTGAATATCTGCATGTGCTTATCGCTCTCAGGCTGCATCTGTACCTGAGCATTTGTTAAACTGGAATTTTGTTGTTTTGCTGCACTTAAATGGCAAGGCCATTAAAATAAATCAGCATATTCTGTGTTGGCACAGCATTATTATGCTGGATGTCTTGGTACTGACTGGTACCAAGTGTGACCTAAGTACTTCAGAAATTTAGAGTTGCTTTATATTGCATATATGATCCTGGTCAGAACCAGACCCTTAAAAGGAACTTCCTTTTGCTGCCACATCAGAGAGTCTCGGTGATGGCAGAAAAGTCGCATTCAGTTTGTATCAGAGGTTGCCGCCATCAACTGTTAGAAGCAAGAGCAGGTGGGAAAACTAGGAAACTCGTGGGATAACTTCCTAAAAGAAGGCTCTGACCTCCTTCCAAAGCAGCATCCCTGGTCCTTCCATGGCAACATCCCCATAGGTTACTGCTCTGCCAGGGCACTGGCGCCCTTCAGTCTTTAACCAGCAGCAACACAGAGGAAGGGACTGGCGCACGAGCAACATCCCATACTCTGCATAGGCCACCGTGCCAGGGAATGGCCACTCCTGGCAAGTGGGCAGAGGGAGAGCTTATTATGGGCACAGTGGTTCTCCAGTGCCCAAAAGAACTGGAGGGGGATCCCAAGCTTACACACCCTCAGCTTCATATGTGACTTGTTTGTGTTGATTAATGAGCTGAGAATGAACTCGCCTGGGAACACTTCCCACTTTTATTTTGGCAGTGCAAGGCGTTTTGAAACCCAGGATCAGGAAGACCAGGGGATCAGGCTGCAAACCAAACAGTGAAAGCATAAGCCTGCTTCAGGCTTTAAATCTACATTCTGACATGGAAATAACATTAGAAACTATTAGTAAAAATGTATGACTTGATTCAAATTATATAAATTTTAACAGATGGATTAAGGATAACTACATTCCTTTGAGATACACTGATTTTAATTTTCAATCTTTGAAAAAAAATATTTATTTTTCCTTAGCTAAATAAGTAGCTCTTCTACTCATTAACACATGTTTTAAGACTCAATTTCCTCTTTTCAAGTTCTGAAAGCTACTACTAGCTTTAGAGATATAATAAAGACTATACTTGTAGGTGGTCTCTTCAGCATTCTTTAACTCCTCATATCCAGTAAAGTTATACCTACACAGAAAGTAAAACATCATGAAATGACTTTAGACATGCAGATGGTATAGAGAGCATGCAAGAATCCTCTCATGTCATAAGGAATTTTTCCCAAGATGAAACCAGAAGTCTGACTCAAATTATACATAATATCCATAACCAATTACTCTCACATTAACTCACATTTTGAGGGAGGGATGTGGCACCCATATATATTTATATGTTAATATATACTTTAAAGAAGCTTCAAATGACTACAGGAAATTTTAGGAATGTTAGCAAACACCCTACCCTTAATTATTGCAATTTAAAAAGAGAAATGACCACTCCAATGCATATGGCACATGGGCAAAAAAGCAAAATATGCCCAGGGAGTGCAGTGAAGGCAGCACTGCCCCTGCCACCACCACTGGCGTCAGTGAGGTAGGAAGCCTGACCACAAAGCAGCAGCCCCAGGCAGCAGACACTGCTCCGGCTGCTGGAACCTCTACTGCCTAATCTGAGGTCCTGCAAACAGTGAAGATAAGGTTTGCATTTGTTGTAGCCTCCAGCTTTCACACTTGGTTTCAGGAAAGAAAGGCAGGAAGAAAGGAAGAAAGAAAGAAAGGGGAAAAAAAGAGAGAAATTCCTAAAGCAATTACTATATTACTACAGTAAATTGCAGCTAGCCTCCAACAGCCATAGAGATCCAGATCAGTGCTTCTTGAGATAAACTCAGGTATCCAGCAAGTGGCGAATCCTCACAGAACTGATAGCAAAAGGACATTTGACATCATGACAGCCCAAACTGCCTTTTATCTGCAGCCTTATTTTGAATTACTGAAACAGATGCCAGGTGATGGCAGGATTTGTGTAGGATGAGTCCTAATCTAATCGTCATTCCTTTCATTCTCACTCTTCACTCTCAGTTAATAACTCAAACTTATGTCTGCTAATTCAAACACTGAATTGACCACTTTTGCCTTCTCTGCAGCACTGTTCAAAACTTTGTGTCTTTCTCCTTTAAAATCTGACTGACACTTTGGTATCATCCCCTCACGCACACAGGCATCAAAGAATCTTTTGCCTCATGTAATGAAACATAGGCCAAAATAATTCAAATTAGAATCATTAACTTCAAAGCAACTAAGAAGAAAAAAATGAATATACAGTAGCTACAATTACGAAACGTAGAGAAATCTAATAAATAAAGTACAGGAAGAAGGAAAAAAATTCTTAAATTGTAACCCCATTCCTTCCTCCAGGTTTCTGTACAGCCTCAGGTAAATTATTAAGCAAGTAGTGATTAGTTACCAGTATCTTGGAGATGTTTACTATTTATCAGTGATGCTTGAAAGATCTTTATGCACTTTACATGTTATACTTAAATATATATTAAAAATTCTAACGGTTGTTTTTCTAGCAATTTCTCCTTAAGTCTCTTAATATGAGTTGTGAGGAAAAAGTCTGCATAGAAAACCTGTTAAACTGCAGTCTTAATATGAATATTCTCCATGGTTTATTTGACATTTTATGAATTGTCAACTCCTTTTTACAACACTCCAACTTTTGACGCGAAAGCTAAACATATTTGTAATATTTGTCTTTTGCTGCACTCTGCTGGAACAATCCATTTTTCAACCGAAAGTAAAGCTTTTCCACATATAATGAGGGGAAAAAAAAATCAAGAAACTTATTTCTCATAAAAACAGACTATTATGCAGCACATATATTTTTCAAACCAGGAGTTGGACACAAATGCATATTTGGTACTTTAATAACAATATCCCTTTTGCTAAGGCATTGAGCACCTGCAACTGATCTAGACTGAACTGGTTGACAGAGGCTCACTAACATTTGCAGTAAAACTGAAACAAAGTAAATGGCTAAATAAGGAATTGAAAAGCTTCTTGGAACAAAAATCAGAAAAGCCTGGACTCCCTTGCATCTTTTCAAAAATCTTCTGCCTGATTATATTTTAAAAATAATCTATGTATACACAGAAACTTATTCCCTTCCATTTGATCTCCACTTATAATAATAGCAAAAACTGGAAAGAGCAGTTACTACAAATTTTACATAAAACGACAACACTTTGAATCAGTTAAAAAAAATTACTGCCATTTACTAGACGTTTTGTGCAATTTAAAATTTGTGGTCCTATTAGTTACATTTGAAAGAAAAACTGGAGAAGCTTACCTGGAAAAAAAACTAGAAAACAGATCTCAGTCCTGGAGAGAGAATTAATAACTGCGGAGATAATTAATTCTTAGCAAAGATCTGCTCCAGAATAACCTAAGAATGCCGTATTTCGAATTAAATGTGTCTTCTTGCTGGAAAAATGGGCCAGTGGTCAATCCTACTTAGTCCTCGTAACCACGTGTAGTACTAAGTTATTTTACACCCAGTAGATGTTTGGATGTTTGTGGGGATCTTGAGATTTCAGCAGTCACTGCTGGAAAAACAGATGGTATTTGCAAGGGCTTTGGAAGTCAAACTTCTGTAAGTGGATATGCTAGGGCTTTTTTAAACAGAAATGTCAAAGCAGTTTCCCTCTTCCCTGTCTTTTTCTGTACGACAGAGGGGTTTTAAGAGGGGTGCCTCTAACATTTTCAGAGCTTTTTCAACTTTGTCATGAAACTGTTCTATGCTGAAGCCTATTTTAAACAGAAAGATGGAATACTGTGGGCTTTCAGATGGAAATTAAGCAATTGTGAGATGAATGAATGTTAGCTTCTAAAAATCAGGACCAAATCCTAGCTGACATTGGCTCGCAGCTTCATGCCACAGCACAGGACTGGTATTTAGGAGTCCGTACATTTGTCCTGTTCCTGGAAGGTTCTTCATGTAACTGGCTGACTCTTCTACAGCCTTTCAATACCCCTCTTGTTTCCAGAAGGACAGCAGGATCTGTCCCAGTATTAAAAGCTACATTTAAACAACGAACTCTAAAGCTAACTTAGCAGTTTTTCTCAGAAAGATATTTTAGAGCAACACCTGATTAAAGAATGTAGTATCTGACTTGCAGCTTTATTTAAGTTTACTCTAAGATACACACACATCAAGAACATTCAGTGCAAGGAAAAGCATTATGTAAATGTTTTTTCAGAAAAGCATCCAAAGAGAGAAAGCTATGATACAATAAACCTCCAAAGCTAAACGTATGGAGAAAAAGCAAATCTTTTGTATCCATGGACATACTTTAGGGGGCTATAGGAAGTGCACTAAATATTTACGTTTCCTGAGGTTTCAGCAGAATGTGTAATTAATCTGAATTTCTGGGCAATCCTTAAAGGAATTAGAAGTCAGGATCCCTTTCAGCACATCTTTCCTTTTTTTTCTTTTTTTTTTTTTTAAACAATATAATTGCAAGAAATTTTCACCCTAATGCTGTTGATCACAGATGTCAAATCTCTATTTTAATGTGATTTACAAAGAAGTGAGAGTGTTAAAACCTTGTTAAGCAGCATGAAGTACTAAACATAGCATGTGCCAGTTCTTGTCCGTTTTATAATACTACTTGATGCCATCAGGCAAAAACAGTTTTAGGGGTATACCACTATGAAGACTGAAGTAACTGCTGATTCTGCATAGTATGGTTTCCTCTCTGAAGACTGGGCACTTCAAATCATTCTTCCAGTTAGGAAGTGACAAATATCCAAACACAAGCTGATTTTATCCTTCTTTTGTCTAACGCATTCAGTCAGTGTTTGCAACCTTAGCTCCATTACTGCAATGAGCTTGATTTATTACCTGTGGATTATGGCTTGCTGTTTAAGGGTTTGTCTTTATGACTGGGGATGAACTGTCACACATTTTCTCACCAGCTAGATGTGAACTAACTGCCATCTGGAAGCTTTGCACCTGTGCTGAACCAAATCTTACCAACAACCCTTGTTTATAGCATTCCACTATCATAGTTATATAGGTCTGAGTTTGGAGATTGTTCACAGTCTGCTGGCTTAGAACAATTCCACGGAGCTCTGCAGTCTTCTCCTTAGCTCTAATCCAGCCTCTCGCTGATCAGATGCTAGGGCAGTAGAAGTTTAGATACTCTCTTCCTCTTTACCTTTAGGTAAGTGCTTTCTGTTCAGTCCCACATCTGGCATCCTTTTTATTCAGAGGTTCCTGGAGTCCATCTACCCAGTCTCTCAAACTGGTGTCTTTGCCTTGAAGTAGCTATTGCATTTTCCAGGGATGAAGAGTGTAAATATATTTAACATTTAAAGGAAGTCACACTTAAATTCTTAAAAGGATTTTTTACATGCGTACGCATCTAACAATTTCATTTCTTAAGCATGAGAGATTAATTTTGTAATTGCCATTAGGAAGGAATTGTCTGTTCTGTTTGGCCTCTCTCTGTCGATTTGCTTGTTTCCTTTTCTCTTTACTACCAAAGTGGGATTCCCCCAGCTACCAAATGACTCTTCCTTTTTATATTGACTCTGACTCCCATGACTTCATTCCAGAATCACCTGACTGAAGTGGTTCCCCCTAGAATCAGCCAGGTTTTGTTTCAGGGAACTGGAAACCCTCCAGGTGTCCTTGGTCAGTTAACTGCTGGTTAGATACAGCAATTTCTTTTGATATTTTCATAGTGAATATCAAAATCAAATAAGTGTAAAAATCAAGTAAGTAGGTAAGTAGATCTAGGAAGGCAATAGGCAATTTATAGGCTAAAGTACAAACAGGTATGTATTTGTGTATGTGCATATACGTGCACATACACATATTTAATCACATAGTTATTTTAGTCTTCAATCTTGTTTCTGAAAATTGCTCTTTCAGCATTATATGTTTTAAGTTAAATCAGCACTTAACTTCCTTGACAGTTAATAGTAATGCAGATCTAGCACATAATATATTAAAGAAATGAATAAACAATTTTCTTCCTATTTCTTTTCTTACCTCACTTCCATCTACTGATTTAGGAAATTGGGCTCTTTATTTGCAAGTCTTGATCTGCTACAAAGGCACAACACCAGATAAGTGTTGGCATCTACAATATTTTAAGTAAAAATATTTTTTTTAAACTTTTACAAGCAGATGAATAGAGGTCTCCAAATTATTTTAACACTTGCAGAGTGTGGGGCACTTTGATCACTGGCGAGATGTGGGCAGTGGCAAATAAAAGTGATTATGTTCTATTCACTAAAATACATTTAGAATCTCATTAAAGGTCCATTAATTCTTTGCTCAGGCCTCTTAGCTCTTTTTCTTGCCTATTAGTCTGTTGATAAAAATCTCAAAACTGATCACTAATGATTGAGTATTCTCTCTAAATGACACACATGGCCTCAGGAACACCACATTTTGGGAATGATTCATTGCCTGATTAGTAAGGACTTTTACCTCAAAGCAAAGCCATTATGGTTTATCATGCATGACTCAAAAGCTGTATATCACACCCGCTCCTGTAACAGTCATTTTCCCCTGATAATGTCAGTGAGACCTACACCCATAATATAAATGAGTTCTTTTTGGCTTAAACAAATATGCTGTTCCTTTGATATATTTAGTTTCTCTTGTTTTATTGCCGTTTCTGCAAAATGTAGTCATTTATTCTTTTCATAGCCATTAAAAGTAGCTTATTGGCTATTACATATAATTAAAATTCTCAAGTTTATTGGTGTACAGATAGTGTTATGTTTCTGTTTGCCTAAGACTTATTTAACTTTAACAGTGGAATACTTAAAATGTCATCAAAGCCCCTGTTTATTTGAAGATGTAGTCAAAAAATGTCTGCAAATAGTTAGTTGCACTTGAGAAGCATATATTGAGATTGCTGGCACAACCCTTTGGCATTGTAGTCTTTACTAGCAATTACTTGTTCCAATGAGAGACTAGTCTTAAGTGAAGGCTTAATTTGTCTGTTTGTGGGACTAAAAGATGAAGCTGATATTTCACATCCTCAGCATTTTTTTCACAGGAGAGACGAGTTTAAGAGCTGTCTAGGAGCTGAAAATACAGAACCACCACCACAAAAAGAGTAAGTTGGGACATAAAGTGCATCTGCATGTGTGTGTGTGTATTTATGGGTGTGCAGATACAGTACAAAATGACTCAACTAGGGTCTGTTGAAATGAATTTGATCCATCTGACCTGTCACATTCTCCTCTAGGGAGGACTCTAGCTACAATGTGCTTTGGCACGCAGTCCTACTCTGTATCTCTCTTTAAATTAGTGTGGGACCAGGTTTGGAGATTCACTGCTCCATTCAAAAAGCTGAAGGGCCAGAAGTGTGATTTTTTTTTCCCATTTGTGGCTCACATTTTAGAGCTGTTCCACCAATTAGCCTGTCAGAGGATTTTTCAAACTTCTCAAAGTCTCAGGGATATGGGAGATTGTGTCTTATAGAGGATACAAGCAATAGCAAGAAGTGAATGCTGTCATTCATTTTACATTGAAAAATCTAATCCTTTTTTTTTTTTCAAAGGGAATAAGCGGTACTGTGTTATAAGGCTAGAGTTCATATTCTAGGCTAAAGCCAGGTAGCCCAGATCATTAGGGATCTCTGAAGGGACTGAAAGAGCCTGAGTGCAACTGAATGAGTGAAAATGAAATGAGTTGGATACAGTTCCCAATAAAACTGAATACTGAGAAGTCTTCTTTGAAAGAAATCTCTTTCATATACACCTATGTGAAATATAGTTTATGAAAAATCTATGCTGAAAATTAAATTATTTACAGGGAGAGGAATACTTTGTGAGGTAGAGAGGAAGTGAAGAAAAGCTTTCATAATGTCTTCACAGAAAGATGGAAAAGCAATATTATTTCACACTCACTAGGAAGGTTTCTATTTCAGTCCTGCAACAATACAGCACAAAACCAAACTGAGGCATGAAAGCTACATAATTGAAAGCAACTAGTGAGTGTATATGATGAAGATCTGATGGCTACATAGCAATATGTGATATTTGGGAAATGGCTTCTTATTTTCATTAACTTTACAGAGAACAAGCTTCTGAATTTAGATCTTTTTAATAAAAAAGGAAATGTTTATGTTGGAACAAAACTGTGGACAAAATCTGTAAACTGACAAGGAAAAAAAAGAGGAAAAAAAGTTTTTCTCCAGTTCTTTCTGCTAATCGGCATCTCACAGATCTAATGTATGTTTCAGTTGTCTTTAACTAGTATCTTCCATGTAGTTCCCTTTAGGAAATTTTAAGTGTTAGATATGGATAACATGTTTTTATCTTGTTCATTGTTTGTTACTCTTACCAATTTACTTGAGGGGAGCAGGAATGAAACGCTCCTACACCTATTAAAGACCTCTGAATTCAGAGTCTTTCATGTACCAAACGCCTACTTACTGCCATCAGTAAGCCTCCAGTAATATACTGAGCTTGAAGAGGTAAACAAGCATACCTTGGAGTGTTACTTTTATTTTCTGTTTTGTGACACTTACCAAAACCCCATTATACATTTGAGCTGTATTATAATGCTAAAATGTTAATTTGTTCTGCATTCCATTAAAATTGGATTCTTTTTCTTGTGCATTGGCCCACGCACTTTGTATAAAACCTGTAATTTAAACACGACACCATAGAAATGCCCTAAATTAGTAGCCTTTTGCCTTTGCTGCCTTAAATAGTAAATAATGAGGAGTAATTAAAGAGCCACCTCTAACTATTGGTTAAATATTTGCAAGCTAATTAGATTTGATTAGATTTAGAGCCCTTGTCTCTGTTCTAATTTGAAAGGGCGGGGGGGGGCAGGCAGCAGAATTTGGAGAAAATTCCACACTTTTCCTGGAAGAAAAGCAGAAAATTGGACTTCTTGAAGTTTATTCCATTTTGCTATATATGGCATCCTCCCCCCGCCATGATTTCCAAACACGGTAGGTTTTGCCATATATGACAGGTTTCTAAATTATTTCCAAATATGGTAGTTGTGCACTACATGGCAGTTCTCCATGATTGCCATATATGACAGTTTTCCCCATTGCCTCCAAATATATAGAAGTCTGGGGTAAATATATAGAAGTTTGGGAGATTTTTTTCTACAGATTTACAAGTCATCCAGAGAATTTCTGTAAGCAAATATTAATCAGAACGTAAAAAGCAAAGCCTTTCATCACTGCAGATACTGAAGTCTGTTTCTATGTTTCCCTCTTACTGTGAGGACTAATAGGTAAGGATACACTTATAATGAACACATTAGTAATTTTATTGTAGCATTGAATACATCCTGCCTTGGTGCTCTTGTACAAGGGCTAATAGAAAAATTAGATCACAGCTAGAAATGCATCCTAGCAAAGAATCAAATGCTGCCTGACTAATTTTCTCTGGCTTAGCATTTATAGGTTTGATACACACACATGGCTAAACACCTACTTATAAATTTCACATACACAATTTCTCTTGATGAAGTAGTTCAGAATACACTGTAAAAACAAATATGCCCATTTGCCTTTCGACTACAAAATCCACTATAAAAGTGAATAAATGAAGGCTTTCTCTTGTATATAATTGAATACATTTACAGTGTAAAGAAGAGAGGGAGAAGGATGCAAAGTCTTTACTCCTTCCTAAACAAAAATTGGGACATGATTATAATTTATCAATTATAAAAAGCAATGCGGTCAAGACGGACACTTTCAAAAGAAAGAAAAAGAACATATGCTTGAATAGTTCTTATCAAAATTAGTATTCTCAAGAAACAGCAATATTAATTTCACAGAATCACAGAAGGTTGAATTTGGAAGGGACCATTAGAGATAATCAAGGTACAGGGTCACATCCAGGCAGTTTTGAAGATCTCCATTTCAATGTCAAAAAGACTATAGGTTTAAAAGAATTTTTGGAATGAGATTTCATACTGGTCATATTTATGCAGCTTCATTATTCTTTCTAATGGTAAATAATGTTTTAAATATTTGCATTAGATAAATTTGTTGATGTAAAAGACAGAAAATGAAAATGACTTTGAAAAAAGGAAAACAATACTAGCAAGCTCTTTTTCAATGCACAGAAAATACATAGTCCAGGAATTTCACTTCATTCAAATATCAGAGACGTTACTAAAATGTACCCCAGGAGTTGCTTGCAAAGTATATGCAGCCTTGGGAGCTCTATGGTAATTACTATATTATTATATTTTTATTTGTGCATTGCAGGGAGATTCACACAAATAAAAGAAAATAAAATACTGAATCTACCAAGAAAAAGCTTAAATAAAGCAAAAGTTTAAACAAATATGGAAAAATGTAAGCATTTCTTCTCTGAAAGTAATCATTTTCCCCCTCCTAACTTCCCTCCTCTGCAACTACAGAAATAATAAATGCAATGTTCCAAAGTATAAAAACAATAGTATTTTTTAAAATCATCCATCCAATTTTGGGTAAAGAAGCCTGCAAATAAAAAATGCAGAAAGAATAGGATCTGGGCAACTACAGGTGTGTCAGGCTCACCTCCACCCCTGGGAAGGTATTGAACAGATCATGCTGGATGACATCTCTAAAGCACGTGGAAGAAATGAAGATGATCAAGAGCAGTCAACATGGATTCATCAAGGGGAAATCACATCTAAGCAACCTGATAGCCATTTGTGATGGGATGACTAGCTGAGTACATGAGGGAAGAGTGGTAGATGTTGTCTACATTGACTTTAGCAAAGCTTTTGATAGTGCTGCCCATAAAAATCTCATAAGGCAAGAAGAAGAGTGAACTGTGAGACAGACTGAGAACTGGCTAGATGGTAGAGATTAAAGGATCGTGGTCGCAGTGCGCAGTTTAGTAGGAGGCCTGTAGCTAGCCATGTCCCTCAGGTCAGTATTGGGTCCGATCTTGTTCAATTTATTCATCAATTACTTGGACAATGGAACAGGTGCTCCCTCAGCAACTTGTTCATAATTCCACATGCTGACAAGTGACTGATATGCCAGAGGGCTGTGCTGCCACTCAGAGGAACCTCAACAGGGTGGAAAAACAGGAAGAGAACAATCTCAGGAAGCTGAACTACAGGAAATACAGAGTCCTGCACCTAGGGAGGAATAGTCTCATGCTCCATTACAGGCTTGGAGCTCATCTGCTGGAAGGCAGCTTTGCTGAGAAGGACATGGGAATCCTAGGAGGACAACTGGTTGAAAACAAGACAAATGCGTGGCCAAGAAGACCAATGATATCCTGGCCTTCATTAAGCAGAGCATTGCCAACATGTCAAGGAAGGTGATTCTTCCTTTTTTTCCAGCCCTGGCCAGTCCTCCTCCAGAATGCTGTGTGTAGTTCTGAGGTCCTCAGAGCATGAAAGGCAAAGATCAGCTGAAGCAAGTCCAGCAAAGTCCTACTAGGAGAATTAGGGTACTGCAGTAATTATCATAAGAGAAAAGACTAAGAGAACTAGGACATTTTAGCCTGCAGAAGAGAACACACAGTGGAGTGGCAGCATATCACTGTCTCCAAGTCCTTCAAGGGAGGATGTAGTGAGGATGGGATCAGACTCTTTTCAGCAGTGCCCAGGACAAAACAAGAAGCAACATGCACCAACTGAAATGCAGGAAATGAGAATCACAGAATCAGATAATGGTTGAGGTTGGAAAGGATCTCTACAGATCATCTAGTCCAACCCTTGTGCTCAAACAGGGACACCTAGAGCACATGGCACAGGGTCGCATCCATGCAGGCTTGGAAAATCTCCAAATCACTCTTTACCCTTACCCTACTCCTGCTCAGTAGATATTCAGAGAAATACATGGCAAGATCACTTACAGTTTAACTTTGTGTGCCTTTTACATACCATAATACTGCTTAAGACAAATGTTATGAATACCTAAAACAATTGAAATGTAATTAAAACAAGAAAAATCAAAAAGCAGTATTTTGGATTGGGCTGACACGCTCTCTTTCGTTTCAGAGATAAAATGTTGAAATTCCATAAACTGACAGAATGAGAGTTGACTCGAGAAAAATATACTGAAAAGCAGTTTGAAAAAGATTTCAGGAAATGTAAAGCAAATTCAGGGCATTTCTTTGCAAGCTCTAAGACATTAAAATATAATATGAAATTGTGATAATTTTAGCACTC
>JAUBOD010000256.1:3574633-3601127 GCA_032353885.1 Nothura maculosa | reverse complement strand
GACATTTCATAGTTATTCCCTGGTAACATGGAGAGGCTCAGACACTCTGCACAGCTGGAGATCCAGACTGATGCATGCTTCCATGGTGGTTCAGTCTGTACTGCCACAGTCCTCCCGGTGCAGGCTCTCTGTTGAGTACAGACTGCTTATTTCCTTTGAAAAAACTGCTGTAAAAATTGATCTTTTATTTGTTAAAAAAAAAAAAGTCAACTCATCACAAAAGTCTTTACATCTCTCTCTGAAAAGGAATAAAACTATCAAATATAAAATTCCTAACTCCATAATTTCAAAAAAGCTTGCAAGAAGGGCACTTGTCATATTAAGAGAAACTAGGTATAAATTGCATTTGAAATTCTACTCATGTTCGTGATCTCAGTGAAGCAGACAGAAAACAGGCAGGGTTGCTAAAATTTGCCACCAATTGAGAGCTACAGTGAGTTCGGCACAGTACCTTCACTGTGACTGATGGAACTGCCTCTGCTTTTACCTCACTGTCAATGGCTTGCTGTGAAGAAAAGATGAAAACAGAGTAAATTCAATATTACACATGAGTGAGTGAACACAATGAATGCAATATTACTCTCCTAGCATCAACTTGGTAAACAGGGAATTAGCTGTAAAGAACTTATCACTCGATGACAGATTAAAATACACAAAATATGTTTCATAGCTCCTTCTGAAAATAAAATGCCCCTGTTTGAAACTGCATGCAAAAAGGACAGCAAAAGGTCAGGAAAGCTAATACACTTTGATGTATATATGAACATTTGAAACTGTTTTGCTTGGCACACTTCTTTCTACTGTATATTTATTCAAATTTTGGAAATTACTTCTGTTATTGAGCAAGGAAAGGTGACTTCCAAACTGCCAGTAGATTATACACACCACAATATGTGCTTTATAATCACCACACACTATCTTACAATCAGAATAATATATCTTGAACTTCAAAAGAAAAATATGGTGGGCATCTTGTTGCTCCCATTTTCATGTGTCAACAGGCAGTTCCATTGAAAGAAAAATTCATAATAGTCACGGAGCCTTTCTGAATATCTTGTTCGATGCTCATATATCATTTTGCAAGGGGAAGTCTCTACAGTTTCAGAATGTATTCTGTTTAAAATATTTTTAAAGAATTACTTAATAACTACTAAAATACCAAAATGCACTAACATAAGATTATACTTTCTCATGATATTTTGAAACGTTCAAAATAACATGTGTTTAAGTGTTGTAGAGTGTTTTACATATCTAAACTGCTATATAAATGATAATGGTTATTGACTTATTTTCAATTTATCTCCAATTTCTGTTTCTAAGGATCTGAACTGATTGTTATCAATATTTTAAAATTTTCTTTTTTATAAAAGTACATACAGATTCTGCATCCAACTCAGGTGAAACTTCTGCAATGACAATTAGATCTCTCTCTCTTTCAGAGTTGGGCAAGATATCTGGAAGAAAAAGAGAATCAGCTCTCCTTTAACAAATGTGCAGTTATATTTCTAAAATGATCAAATGATTTCAACAACATCAAATTTATTAGAATTTTATATCATTAATATGATTATAGGTACTACTATTAAAGGGGGAAAATAGCATTTTTTTTAAACAGAGAAGTCTTTCAGTTTTGCAACTTAAATTTGGATTCCAGTCTGGATTTCTGTCTTAGGGATGGTAAAGCATTTGTATTTATCATAATTTCATAACAGACTTTTACAGCCACTACCATGAACTTCGCGGATTCCAGAAAGACTGTAAAGAATTAAAATTGCTTTCATCACACATATTCACTAATACACCTATAATAAAATACATGCCATATACCTATCATGGCACACTTTCCTCTAAATAACTGCGACTGAATACTAAATGAATTCTAAATAATTGAGAATGAATACATTAGATGAATACACTGTGTCAAATACTGTAATGCAACTAGAATACATCTTAGAAATTTCTTTGCATCGAAAATATGTTCAAATATGGAGTTTGGTTGAAATATGGTGATACTAAGAATTACACACAAGGCAAAGAATGCTAGTAACTGCTAGACTTATGCAGATTTACATGTGCAAAGAAGTCGTAAGGTTTAAAATGAAGACATATAAGTACCTTCAAGAATAACTTCTCCTTTTTGGAAAAAAAAAAAGGAAGTTTCCTAACTTTAAAAATATTGGTAGCTTTCTGAAAAGTACTTTTCAATGTTAAATGTACTGGAAAAAAAAAGAAAAAAAAATAGTTCCTAAAGTAATTGGGAAATGAACATAGTAACTGAATAATTAAGGAAAGCAGCCCATTCAGAAAGTTCCCAGAATTTTTTTTACTCCTAAACCACTAAAGATGATCTCAGAAGTACTAGGTAGCACATTATGTCTCCTTTGAACAACAGAGATAGGAGAAAAGACTTAAGGTTCTGATGAGGAGAAGGAGAAAAAGTTTTCCTTACAGAGAAAGTTTTCTAGTCAAAGAAAATATCAAGAAAACAAACAGCAAAAGCAAATAATTTTGCCCTTGATATCAGCAACTACAGAAGCCTATACTTGTTTCATACTCTTACACACAAACAACTGATTTTGCCAGTGGTAGAAACCAGCACAATCCATTCCACCTGTGGGGATAACAAAATATCTCTCTTTTCCAACTCTATCACATCTTTTTTCTTCAAGTTGTTTCTTCAAGCAAACCATGACAAAAGTGTGCCTCGGATATTTTTCTCTTAGAAACAGAACAGAGACCATAACCTAAGTTTACATAGAGGCATCAGCTTTTTGTTAGCATTAAACTGCACCAAAGCACTCAAGTTTAGTCAGTTATGTTATCCAGACTGTTGCAAGTAACATTAGATTTAAATTAATGTACTAGTAAAAAAGAAGGGTTTGAAATATTACATCAGTTTTTATAATGTAAATCCTCCTTTACAAAAGAAAATATAAAGCAACTAAAGTTCAACAGTTTAATGGTCAGCACTGGACAGAAGACAAAACATATTTATGGAAATAACCACTCTACGTTTTTTATATGATGAGCTAATTCTAAAAACCTTCCATTTTTGGACGTCAAAATGAAACAAAGAAAAATTAATGCCATATAAGGGCAGACATTTAGAGCAGCACAAGATCTTACTGCACACACATGAACATACACGAAAGAAAATTCAATGGTTCATTTTAAAGACCACCATTCATTTAATCAAATGGTGACCTGTGCTCAAAAGTTTTTGTATTCAACTGTCCAGATTAACAGATTTTAAGACTCAGGTGAAGACCTGAAAAAAGCCAAAATGCAGCAAAGGCAAAGCATCACAAATTAAATGGCATTTTCATAACATTTTTCATGTTTTGTTTTAACAAAAGTTTTCTGTTAAGGTTACATCCGATTAAAATTAAACAAGACTTCTTTAGATCACCGCTTCATATAAGCAAACATTGGTAAGATCTCAGATGAATACATTACTGTGATACCTTAGATGTGCTTAAAAAGATTCTAATGAAGATGAAAAATAAAGGGGAAAAAAAAAAAGAGGAAAGAGCCATATTCACAGTAAAGGTGGCAATCTCACTACAGTATAATTCTGTTAGAGAAGTTTAAAGGACAGGGCTTTTTTTTTTCTCTCTCCCATCTCCTCTCTTTTTCTCCTCACTCCCTCTTTCTTCCCATCTCCTACTTCTCCCCATGACTGTCCTCTCCCATCCCCTTGAAAGGACCCCTGTTTTGTCCTTCTCCCCCCATCTCCTCCCTCCTGCTTCCACTTCTCTTCCTTCCTGGCACATGACAAAACGCAAGTTACAGAAAAGTTCTTCACAAAGTGATTTATTCTACCCATCACAGAAATTAAGACATGTGCATGTTTAAATAACCAGCTTCCGGAGATAGATATCCTGATGCTAGTCTGTCACACCAGTAATGGAAAAAATTATGTACAATTACAATGAGATCTTTGACTTGAAAAATCAAATTCATGAATGCAGATAAACTACTACTTTTCCAGAGATTACAACCATGTGGCTTTTAGCGCCTCTTTTCACACAAATTTTGATTTTCAATATACATCTTGAGAATGTGCTAAATAACCCCCAGAAATGATTTTAACCTACACTTTCTAGTTGCCTATGACTTTTTTTTTTCCAGAGTTCCTTGTAAAATGACATGCTCTGGAATCCCAATGCAAGACAGATGTACTGCTTGAAAACTAAAGTTATGAAAACACAATCTTTAGAGGATCTTTGTGGAAATACTGTGGCATTATTTGAACAAGTGCAATGTAAATTATTAGCAACACACATAAATTCCAGAGTTAAACTTGATCAGTTATTCTGTGCAATACTTTTCATATCTCTTGCCATGTTCACATGTAACTGCTTCTGAAAGAGGTAACAGAACAGTCGCAATAACACAATTCATTCTTTGTTAATTGCATGACATTTAAGAAGTCGTTTGTAACAAAAAAACAGAACTTGGCAATACTTTTAAACTTTCTGAAGCCTAAGAAGTATATTAGACTGAATGCATGAAATTACAGAAATTTTCTTCCCTTCCTTTGCCTGCAATTTTTCTCTGAACCCTAGCACCAGCTAGAATTCTCTTTAATCTAACATAAATATCTTGCCTACTCCAAGATACATTATGAAAATACAAATACACTGCGTAGCCAAGAGCCAAATAGTCTACGATTTGGTTTGTATGTCTGTCATCACGAGAAAGCTTTTTTTTTTAATATTACATTTCCTACAGAAATGTAAAACAAAATTTAAGTATTCAGCAATTTAAAGGCAAAAGAGCCAGGCACTTAGAGGTATGTACAGAAAAGTACATGTGTACAGATGTAAAAGTACAAATGTACAGAGGAGTATACCTTGTGTCTTTGTAGCTTCTTTGATGATTTTCTGAAATTTTTTCATTTCGGCATCAAGTTCTTCATAGTTTATTTCCCTAGATTCAATCTTGGGAGCCTGGAACAGTGAAGGATCAGTTCCCAGGTAGGAACACTGAAGATGCCCACTGTCACTCAGAGTTACTATTACACCCCTCAGATCTCTGCACAAAAATAAACAAAGCTCATTGAGAAATGAGAAACACACAAGCAACTGAAACACTGAATTTTTAATGCTGCTTCTATTGACCTGGCTATAAGAAAATTCTATAAATACAATTTAATAAGATTCTTTGGCCAAAAGAAAACAATAACACTTATTCATATGTGTTCATGAATACCAGTCTTACTTATCACAATTACAGCTAAGGAGCAATCTGTGTTAGACAGCCTACTAAGACAAAATAAATATAATCCAGAGATCCTGTATGAACAAGACAGGCACAGGAAATGACCAGAACAAACCGAATACAGTGGTATCCATTTTTATTAAGAAGTTCTTATTTAATTTTTTTTGAAGAAGAAACATTCATATCAGTATGCAGGAAGATGAATTAGCTGAACAGAAAAGGGTGCATTAGAGTAAATCACTAATCAGATGGACAGAACATAGTGAGGCAGCAGGAAGGACTCAGGTGGCATCCGCAGGATCCCTTATTCTTTGATTGCTGCTGCTGCAGCTACTGCACTGGTTGAAACACAGCCTGGCTCCTCTCTGAAATATCTTTCTGAAAGGGCCCAAGAATCCAGAAGATTCCTTGAGATTGCTCTAGATCAATTCAAATCAGTGCTTCATTAGCTATGCCCTAGTCTATAACACTGTATTCTCCAAAAACTGTACTTGGTTGACCTTCCTCCTACAAAACCTCACCACAGTGAACTGAGTACAACTGAATGTTTACCATGCAGGCACAACACTTTGGAAGGGTATTTTCAAAGATTATGAGAGAAAAGAGCAAGTGCTGCCAACATTTGACTTATCCTGCAGGTTTTCCAGAACCAGAAGAGGAACACAGTACTAAAGGAAACTTGTTAGTTAAGCCAACAGAAAACTAACTTTCCTTCTATTTTTAAAATGATATAATTAATTTTAAAGTTTACATTTATTTTTGTAATTACAAGATGATGACATACACAGGCCAGTAATACATTCTTATTCCATACTGTCTTGGTGTCAGATACAGCCATGATTAAATAAGGTAAAGACAGGTTGAAAGATTTGTTTAACTAATTCCCAAATAGATTAGGCCACTCTCCAACAATTTTGACAGATCATGGAGAACAGGAATGGTGCCTGCAAGCTGAAAAAGAGCCAGTGTCACTGCAGTCTTCAAAAACAGCACAAAGGAGGACCCAGGCCACTCAGCCTCACCTCCATCCCTAGAGAGATAATGGAACAGCTCATTTTAGATATCTTCTCTAAGCATGTGGAGGACAAGAAGGTGACTGGGAGTAGTCAGCATGGATTCACCAAGGGGACATCATGCTTAATCAATCTGATAGTTTTCTATGATGGTGATGACTGGCTGGGTAGATGAGAGGAGGGCAGTGGATGCTGTCTACCTTGACTTTAGCAAGCTTTCAACACTGTCTCCCGAAACATCCTCATAGGCAAGATCAGCAAGTCAGAGGAGCAGCCTGAGAGATGGATTGAGAACTGGCTGGATGGCACTCCAATGGACTGTGATCATCAGCACAGTCTAGTTGGAGGCCTATAGATAGGCCTGTCCCCCTGGGGTTGGTTGGTATTCTAGTTTTATTCAAGGTATTCATCAAGACATGGACAAACGGAGCAGATGTTCCCTCAGCAAGTTGCTGATGATCCCAAACTGCAATGACTGTCTGCAGTTAGAAATAAGGACTTTATTCAGCAGAACAGTCTACAAGTAAAATAATACAGAACTTACGAGATCAATTTTTCTACCTAATAGGACGTTTTCATTTAACATTGCTGTTTTAGTCATTAATCTTCACTTAGATTAATTTAACAGATTTATCATCAAAGAGATGTGAGCATTTACAGGAAACCATGAATTAAATAACTTCAAAAGGTGTTTTGGTTACTCAAGTACCGTGGAGCTGTGAAATGACTTGCCAGAGATCTGTAGATATCCTGGAGAGCACCTCTATGCCTTAACCAGTTATAATTTGTAGCTGTAGTAACCCCATTTTAAGTCAAGGGTTGGACTGAACAAAATACCTCACCTATCCCTTTATAAGGCAGATTAATAAAAGTGAAGTCCTGAAGTGGCCAGGCAGAGCCTATCATGAATGGTCCTGTGAAGTCTGCCTTCAAATAGACCTGTGCTTATTTTGATCAACATTTGTCCTAGCCCTGATGCCCTTCAAGTCTGCTCAGGGATAAAAGTGCTGCTTAAGGAAAGCAGCATAACCAGGGGCAACTCACCTTTGCTCCAGCTACTGTTCTGCTGGGCTCTAAAGAAAAATATTGCTCACTATGAAACGTACAGAAATACAGAACAGCTTTTTCCAGTAGTTTTTTGTGTATATTCTCTCCCTGAATTTGTAGGTCAAAAGAAACCATAAGAGATATAGAGGCAACAAGTTGTAACATCTGATACATAGCATATTAATTTATCTGTTGGAATGTTTGTCATACAGTCGCATTGCTTTATTTTCTCAGGTTTTTATAACAGTAGTTAAAGATGGTGGAGGGGGAAATGGAGTATATTTAAGTTTTATGGTAGTTTCCCTATAGCTACCACACTCCTACAATATCCCTGTAAAAACCATTTCTTCATTTGGCACATTTTGCACACAATCTGCAATTTCAATTACTTGTTATATTTATCTTGTTGTAAAGTATTTTATTATTATTATTACATATCACAGAATAGTCAAAGTAGCAAATCTAAAGGGACACTTGAACAGAGAGGAACTCAAAATATGAAACAAATTATTCTGGTATCTAAAATAACTTTACAGTGTAAAGCAACTCCTACACACATATGGTAATAATTTGAAAATCTATCTTTTATTGGATTTGAGTAATAATAATGGCATATGCTTTCTGTAGGTCTTCTCTTATTAAACAATTTGCTCACAACATAATTCTTTAACAAATTGAAATGCTTTGCATGTTTCCGGCTATATAATACCAAATCTATCACTCAAAAATTGACCCTGAATTATGGCTTCAACTTCTTTAATTTCTATTTACAGGACAAACCAAGGCAGTATTCCATAGGTTTGATTATTGACACTATTTGTAGTTTTAAGTGCTTGTATTTGTAAAAATAGCTAAAACTTTTGCTTTTGAATTTCCAATTAAGTCTTGGTAATTTATATTAATCGTGACAATAATTTTATAAAGCCAAGTGCTCAGCAGTATCACTGCAATCTTTATTGATAATAAGTTATTTATAAGCAATTAAATTAGGCTACTAATTGCTAAATTGCTCAATTGTTTGAAGCAATTCTGTTTTCATTTTACAACATCCTACAAAATCATCTTTTATATGCAATGGCATAATTAAAACATAGTGCTCCTGGAAACTCCTGCTTAAATCTCACTACCATTTCCACCTCAGTTTAGCTGTAACTGAAGTATTTGATAAAATACTGCAAAGCATTCAATAAAATGCTGAAATACAACAAACTCCAAGAACTTTCTAACAGGAAACAATGACAGTAAAAGTCAAAAGACTTCAAAAGACTCCTCTTGATATGCTATAGAACCCATTCTCTAAAATCATATCCCTGGCTAAGTATTTAAAATATCAGATGGAATCCAGCTACCACTGATATTTGTGTCTACGTATCAACAGATCTTCCTCGTGCTCCTTTGAAAACTGCTTGCTCACAAATATTCCCTGTTCTACTTTGCAGCAGAGAGTAAGTTTTTATGCATAAGAACTCTCCACTCTGCTTCTACAAAAAAATTGTTTGATCACAAAAATTAACATTCCTTTTAAGCTATTTATTTTATGTATTTAAAATGCTCTGCACATTTTGAAGAGGGCATGCAAATATCTCAAATGTATATTAAAAATATTATAAAATACATAAAATATTGAATAGCATTAAGTGGCACAAAGTTTGTGCTGTTCCTGTATGGAAAAGAAGTCTTCAAATCTCCCTTTTGTGTGATAATTTTGGCCAGGATGTCTTAGGAGAATGTCAACCACAAATCCAGGTAAAAATATGTATGGAATATATGAAATACAGATAAGACGAAGAAGGAGGAGATGAAACATGATTTCATGCAACCCATGCAAACTCAGTTTAAAAAGGATAAGTTACGACCAAGACAACAGGTCAAAGACTATTCCCCCCGAGTTGGAACCGAGATAGAATAAAACCTGAATTTGGCCAGAATGTTGCCATTTTGCATGCTTGCAGGATTCACAGACTTCAAGCTCTTCTATGGTATTCTCTCTCTCTCTCTCTCTCTCTCTGAGAATAAAATATTTTCATCAGTGATAGGATTTTCACACCCCTACATGCTGATGCCATGTTCATTCCAATGAACTAGTACCTTACCAAATGCCAACTTCTGATCAAGTCTTTTGGAGTTTTCTAACTGCAAGAAATTCTTTGCCTAAAAGGCCAAGCACTGTCCAAACAAACACAAACAAAAATTTTAAAAGTCTTTCTCCAAATGCAAGAGGGGGAAGAAAAGCAATGGAGATGGACATTGTTTCCACTTTTCCAGTTAGTTTGGGTCAGGGGGCTACTTCTACCAGTTCATTGCTGCCACCTGCGGGTCAGCACACCACGTTTTGGAGGGCAGGCTGAACAGCCAAGCTTTCACCTATACAAGTCCTAAACACCTCCATGTCACATTAAATAAAGCACAGAGTTGGTTTGGTGTTTTTTTAAGCAGAGTTAATATAATAGTGTGATGGTTTAAATGTAAGGAAAGACTAACAATATGTGCAGAGTTAGACCTCCATGCACAACGTGCTCTTCTGGCTCCTTGCAGTAGAGGACATGCTGATATCAGCAGGCAGGACAAAAAATACTGCAGGAGGCCTGAATAATTAGAGGACTTGTAAAAACACTCAGCTCCAGGAATTAATTTCTATCTCTTTCTCTCATCTCCTCACCTGGTTTGACACTGCTCAACCCTCAAAAGTCACTGGGAAAAGTCTAAATGATTGTTTTGGACAGTATTTCTCACTGCTCCTTCACTCTGTCTTGTAAATAGCAAAGACGCTCTTGATAAGAATCCCTGGCACGCTGCACTGCCAGCTCTCAACTTCCCATCTTGGCACACGCACCTCACCTTTCAGGTCCTAGTGCAGAAAAATTATGTATTTTTTTACAAGACATTTTTACAAGACGCACTCAAGACATTCAAAGTCAACAGCCCTACACTGTTCACAATGACCATCTTTCAGGCAGGATGTCCAGCACTTCCATGGGCAGAGCAAGTGTCAGGACACAGCCACAAATTCCAGCCTACTGCTCCATAACCAGCTCCAAGACCGAGTTCAGCACCTGACGCAGGTATATTCCACTCTGTCGCCACATGAAAAAGCACAACGAAATTGCATATTAACCAAAACAAACAATCAAACAAAACCCCACATCTTTGGTTGAAAAACAAGTCTTTTTATGTTAAAGACTAAATTTATTTGCTTTGCTGTTCTTGAGCATTTAAAAATTCCACTTTTAAGGGTTTCTCTAGAAGCTTGAGGGTAGGAATATTTTAAGTGTTTTTCCAAAGAAAACTGAAACCCTTACAAAACCACATGTCTGTAAAAACTAGGCTTTTTTAAAGCAAATAAGAGACATGCAATAAAATTAGAAGAACTGGCAACACGGGCATGTGCTTAATGCCATACGATATACACCATTTAAAGCTTCTAACTTGCTAGAAAGCCTCTGTCATGAATCCGAGCGTATGCCAGCTATAGCGCTTGGCACATCCGTATTTTTTGCAGAATCAGAATCCTACCAAGATGGGCTTTGATTTTTTGTTTCATTTTTCAGGGAGAGATAAGGAGGGAGGGAAGGGTCTAAACAACAAAACAAGCTGTAATTTCTGGCTGAGCAAACTATACACATGAAAAAAAAATCTCTTCAAAAGACCTTTAAAATAGTAATATTATATGCTGTTATTTCTTGCCAACTTTAGTGGCAATTTAATGATGAAAAACATCCATGTAATCAATTTCTTTTTCCAAATAAATTTTTCCTTAAAATGCAACTATGTTTAAACAGAAAGATTCTAGAAGCCTCTGTGTTTAACTTCTCAAATCAGGCGACATATTCTTACAGAACACTCAAATAAAAAATTATATATATACACACACATACACACGTACTTATAACTGAACAGTTCATACACTGCGTCATAACTGGCATTGCTTCTATTACAGTACAACTATATAGAAAAAGGAAAAATCTTTCAGCAAACTGTAAAGTTTGATTCCTGCAGTTTTCTTTCCATAAAACCATGTAATAAGTGCTAAATTTTGCTGGGTTTATATGCAAGTTTTGCCATTTTTATATGGTGATTCTTTAAACAGTTGTGGTAGCTGTGGTGATGTCAGTTATAATAAGGAATAACAGATGGTCTGGAATGAAGAACAAAGCATTTTCTAGCATCTGGACAGCTACAAAAATGAATGAGAAGGAGGTTGTTTTGACTCCACCCACTATTACCCTGTATGCAATTGTAGTTTTACACTTTACATATTCAATTCAACTATTTCTTCCTAATTTTCCTACTAAATTCTGTTTCTGCTGCTTTTCTACTGTTCTACATACACAAAATGCATGTACCTAACCTTTCAATGTATTATGACTCAATGTCAGAGACCAAAAGTTTTAATTTCAAGTTCATATTTAGACATTTTCTTATTTGCAAACTGATCGCCTTAATTCTTTTATATGTATTTATATTTATTTCTATATAATCATAAAACGTCATTAAAAAAGCAGATTTTTAATCAGTGTTTAAACACCAGAATTCTCAACTCCACTTGTTAAGTACTCCATTAAATTAAAAAAAAAAACAAAAGAGAAAACAGTTTGCTCTACTACTGTATGATTTCTAAAAATGGCAGTTAATCCCAAAATGCTTCCCAATACTTTATACACTGACTTGTATTATATCCTTTATGAAGACAGCCTCCTGAAGCAGAGTTGCAGTCAAACATATTCAGATAAAGCACCAGAACGTTTCCAGCATGTTAACCATGCCAGCCTAATGCTAACACTCAATATAGAAACAACAAGCCTTTATTCTGTGAAGCCAGCAAACAGCATGCAGGGAATTAATGTATTTCATCATTCAAACTATGCATTTATTGTTAGATCACACTAATATTATTCTATGATTACAGAACACTAACAAATCAGAGTATCTAAAGGGACTGTTGGATTAAACTTTTTTTTTTCTTTTCTCCAGAAAGTATCTAGAAGTGACCATCTTCAATGATATATATTCAAATAGTTGTGTTCAAAATTCTTTTTTTTTCTTTGAAGGTAAGAAGCTGCCCCTTTTTAAATGTATTAAATGCAATATGAATCTTCTTCAATGTTGTGCTCCTCTTCAAGATGCAAACCAATGAGTGTCCACACCACAGTCTCAAGCTGAGCAGTTCTTATTACTTGGCTTGTGCCTGAAGCCCTCGGAGGTGCAGGCACAAGCTCTGCTGCTCATCAGCATCACCAGAATGAAACTCCCCCGCCTCACACCGTCAAGGCCGGGATGCAGGTTAATGTGGACAGATGGGACAGGACAAAGCCAGGGTCGAGAAAAACCACATAACCCTTTCTCTCAAACACTACTTTGAACTTTGGGTTAAAACATCAGGGATTTTGTTCTGTTTCAAAAGTAAGCACTCACTGTTGCCTACATGGTATCGAGGAGGCCAAGAAAAATAATACTGGTACAATTCAAAGGTAGCAAGCTAATTAAGCTAAAAAGGTTGGAAATTATATTCTACTAGATGACTAAGCAACGCTATATATCTTTTATACTACTGGCCTGTTACATATGTCAAATATGCTTTTATTAGAAGAGTTACAAGAAGAAAATAAGGAGGGGAGGTAGGTAAGAACCAATAGCCAGGAGCAAAATTATAACTTAGATCACAGCAAGTGATTCTTGCTTCAGGAAGCAAGAAGTTACACCCTTCAAAACTAGATTTGTAGACATTTCAAAATATTTCAGAATTCTCTCTTGCAATGTGTCTGGCTCCCTGCAACACAGCAGGGATTTCCTGAGAGATGCAAAAGGGCAAGGGCCGTAGCCTGCACATCAGCACACACACTATGTGGGGCAGTGCAAAAAATCTAAAATACAGTAATTACATATGGTCACATAGAAAAAAAATATGTAATCCATCTAATTCACATGCAAATTGATCAAGTACATAACAACATAATTCAAAGTGTGAACACAGATGGCCTTTGAGTAGCTGTCTAACTCTCAGCTGACAAATACGTTACGACGCGTAACAGTCTTAGTGACACAATGGTTTATGATACTCATGTTCAGCTCAAGCATGACTCCCTCCATTCAAGGATCAGACTAATTATACATGGTGAAGTAATAATAAACACATAAAAAGAACCAGCAAGTGAATTTCTACCATAGTCAGTGGGTAAACCTACCGATTTCTTTTTTTGATTGCAAATTGAGTAGAGTTCATATAGGATCAGTGGCAAAAACATGGAGGCATATAATATTTTTATGGATTGTTCCTCAGAGACACATGGGTAGATTTGAAGTCCAGTAAAGACTTTCAAGTCCAGTAAAGCGTGGATAAAAATTACTAAGTAACTCTCCTTGCTGGTTTCAACATAAAAAGTCTACTTCTATTTTTTCCTGACTTTTCCATATTTGCACTTGTTTAAAAATAATATTCTTCATATCAAATCAAGAAAATCTATTTGTAAGTTTACTCAAATTAAAAAGTTGAATATTGGAAATTAATATTATAAGAAGCTCAGAAATTCATATTCTTCAAATGTAACTTACTTCTGGATTAAAAAAAACACACACATACAAGAACCAAAACCCTTTTCCAGACCACTTTATATTTCCTCTTCAGAAAACACATTATTCTTTTACCAAGTAAAATATTTACGTGCCAAATAAAAGAAAGTAAAAGCAGATATTCTACTAACTTTCATCAGCTTCTCCATATCTGTCAACCCCTTGTAAGAAAGGGAACTACACATTTTACAAGGCATATATGTCATTTTGTTGGTTATTTGCTTTAAAAAGGAAAAAAAAAATCTATGAAGAATAAGTTTAAGTTATTTTTTACTTCTTCAAGCATCATTTGTGCTCAAAGACATAAGACAATTTGGTACGCATATTCTCATTTCCTGATGTAAAAACAAAAAGATTCCACATTGAGAACCATATTTGTAGACAAATTCCATATCAAAATAATTGTTTTTTCTTTATGGGTACCATCAGACTTCACTGCCTAATGGATAACCCAGAGCACAGAGAAAGCTGGGAGCATGAGGCAATACCATGTTGGGAAACAAAAGAAAGCCCAAAAAAACTAAACAAACACAAAAAGATGTATTTTATATAAAACTTCACTTGAAAAGGAGGCAGAAAGACAGGCTTAGGCTTACTAGGTACAACGTAAAGGCTGAGCACAAACAAAACCAAGTAGTAAAATCAGAACTCGCCAACTTAAATAAAAAAAACTTTCAAAAGAAACAAAGTCCTTGATTTAGAGCCGTCACGCTTTCCTAGTACAAAAACAGGTTTGGGACTTGGAAGCGATGAAAACAGAATTCCCTTCCCCAAGCCTGAATCCAAGCTGCAATGCTCGGTGTGGTTTTAACTTGGTCCATGGCGGCGTTTCAGATTTTGGGATGGAAACACCGCCAAGGGCAGCGACACGAGGCCCAGGCCCAACGCACCTGAACAGGCTGTTCCAGCTTCGGGCCTGCCAGGTCAGGGCAGCACTCGGGGCCATCAATCAGACCCTGGAACGTGGCATCCTCAGATGCACCTTTGCCAAGGGAATTAATGTCAAGTAAATAGAAAAGCAAACGGGCTAAGGATTTTAATCCGCTCCAAGGACCTTTTATGGTCAAACATATGGAGAGTGGATAATTCAGACATCGGAAAACAAATATGACCTGGGACAGGCCCTTAAAAAACAACTTTCTGCTGATTTCCCTAGAAGTTATTTCAGATGATTCAGGCAAGTATAACCCACCTTTTTTGGTAGAAGGAGGATTAAGTCACTTAGTTTTACAAGCAGAAAATTCCTGCCAACACAAAAAAAGCAAAATAAAAAAAAAAAAGCTTTATAAGTAGTGTTTTATCTGACAAGTGTAAACAGCTTTGTCAGAATCACATTCCTATAAGCCTGCTCCCCACACAGTTACCTGAAACTACGGAGAAAGGAAAATCCAACATATTTCAGTACCAAGAAATGACTGCATCAAATCCATGAACACCAGAGAAACTGCTCATGACACGTCCTTGGCAAAGTAGGGTACAGGCCTTAAGAAATATCCGTCCAGTACAACAGGGAAATGAATAAGAAAACAACAGAATTTGACGTCAATGCAAAGAAGAAATTTGGTTTATTCTGGTAGGTAGCAAGCTAACTGGTGCTCAGAATTGTTTCAACATAAGAATTGCTATCGCACTCAAGTTCTCACCAAATCCATGTAATTTCCCAGTCTCCAGCTATTGTAATGGCAGCACATCAGTAGTTTCTCTCTCAGACTGCTGTAGAGGAGTGTTTTTCTCCCCATCAGCCCAGGCAGAGCACCTAAGCTATTTCCTTGGAGAGTTTCAGCTTCAGCAAGGATGGTTTTGCACAGACCCAGCTTTAAGCGTAATGACACAACACAAAAATATACAACTGTCTAAGGAAGCCTTTTAATGGGAAGATGATTTTATGCTGATATAAGATAAAGTCCTAAACAGTCCAAGTTGATCCAAAATTTCAATTTAAGTTGTTATGCCTCTGAAGCAACCCAGGTGGTGTTAATAACGTAAGAGTCTCCTGACATTAAAACAATCATGAAAATTGTTATTAACTACTACTCATTAACAGAAGAAGCATATAAAGGTCTAAATAGGTAGAACAAATGTATGTAACAATGATTGGAACTGAACTGCCAGTTCAGTGATCACAGCTACATACATCTCCAAGTAATACACAAATTAAGTTATTTAAATTCTCAAATTTTATCTTTACTCAACTTTCAGTTCACAGGGGAATACTCAGATTCTTTTAACACAAAAGAGACAAAAAGTGTAGTTTAACAGCTTAAAAATACATCACTTATATGGCATAAACAGACAAACCTCACAAAAAAGTTTATTAGTTCCCACTTATTTTTATTCAATATTTTCCTAGTATGTTTCTGAAAATGGTGGTATGGAAATCAAACTGCTTATTCTGGAACGTAATCCCAAATGTTCTAGTATGTTATTATCATTATTTCCATACTGCTATTTGCTGTAGAGAAATAATGGATTTCACATTATTGTAGGCAAAAAAATGAAATCATAAAGAAAAATAGGGCACATGCTGGAGAAGGGGGGAGTTGCTTATTGAGTTTACTTCTCTGAAGCCATTAAAGGCTTGATTGTAGGAGCAGACTATAAAGATTATAATTTTATGACTCTCTTTATGAGACAGTCACAGCCTCTGCCTCAAGAGATTTCCATAAAATGGATTCTCATCATGCTCTTCTTATCTAGCAGGTCGTAGACGCACATGAGAAGTGGTATGGACATTATGGCAACCATAAACTGTATATGAACACGTACACACAGTCTGCAAAGTCAAGTCTTTACAGAATGCTCCAGTTACTTCACAAGCTTTTCAATAAAAGTGAAAAGGATACAAAAATAATTCATTGACAAAGGTCATGGGTAAGTTGCTTCCCTCTCAGCTGTGTAGGATTAACAACTCCATGCTTATTAAAACATTTAATGGTATTTATGTTACTGCAGTGCCTAGAGGCCCTAATTGAGACCGAGGGCCCTCCTGAGTGGTGTATTAGAAAATCATTATCACATAGACTCATAAAAAGAGAATTTCCTTTTAAGTATATATATTTCTTTAAACATATCCTCTAAGTCCAATTACTACCTTTGTAAGGTAGTATTTTACTGCAAATTTTGCTGTTTAGCTCATATTAATTCTGAATGTTAGACAGAAGGACAAGCTTACTGCATATATTTACATAAGTGACAAAAATCTATCTGCTCAGATATTTTCATCCTAAACTGGCATTAAAACCCAAGGAAGAGAAAATCAGCTTTTCTCCAAAAGCATGGTAAGCTTATTATGCTTAAATACATGCAGATTACACTAAATCTAGCTCTATGATCACAGAATATCCTGACAACACTTGCTGGTCACATATCTTGATATCGCATATCTTTCACAAGGAGTAAATTATCCTATACATGCACTGAGGATGCTCCTAGGTGCCTGAACAAATGGCCTTTTTACATTTCCAGACTGCATTTGTTCCTAACAGAAGCAGCAAGAACATCTTCCAAGTGCATCAGACCTCCTGCGCCTGCAATGTACAGCTGTACTGGTCTGAAAGACAACCAGTCTTTGATGCACTGGAGAACTAGTCAAGAAAGCAACAGTTAAGGAAAGTAATTTGTTCAAATTGGTGAACTACCACAGGACTTTTTATTCCAGAAAAACTGTTGTGTTTTCGGAAACATTCTGCGCGGATAAAACAGAATTGCAAAGACCTGAGAAAAAGCTGTAGGAAAGTTGGAGGTATATCCACTCCTTGGATGAGGAATTTAGCTATGTGTACAAGAAATGGGAAAGCACTGAAAGTTTTTAATTATCCTTTGGATATAGTGATTCATAGGACTAAGTAAGCACAAAGCCACATGTACACATAAAAGCATATATATGTGTATGTTAATAGAATCATATGTAAACCAAGCAGCAAGTGTTACTCCTACAGGATAAAAAGGAGATCACATCAAAAGTGAACAATAGGAAATACTAGGATCTACCATTATTCTAATAAGAGCCCAAAGTGTAAACCAGACCTATTTTCTCCCCGAGAGCAAACTATAACTTCTGGAAAGGAGATAGTAGTACGTGAGACTTATAAAGGCTGTAGTGGGATTTCTGAAAACACAAGATGTTAGAAATATAACGAATTGATGTATTGGCCATCTGCTTTTCCCCACACAGGCACACAATCAATCAGTAACTCCAGGTGAGTATCCAAGATTATTAGTAAACCATAGGGTGCTGAAGTCTTTTCAGTCACTCATAACGATACGAACTTCAAAACAATGCAAGTCAGAACTTACTTGGATTACCTCCCCATTTCTTTCAATATCTCCAACCATCACATAATCACACTTCTCTTCAAACATTTGTCTTTCAACTATGTCTCTTCTCTTCTCCCACTACACAAATGAGAGATCTTGCACTGATCCTGGTGCATAGCTCCAACACAAATGCCCCAGACTTCTCCCATTCCTTTCTGGCAAGTGTGTGTACACACATCCACTCCCACACATTCAAATATCCATGTTATACATAAACATATTCCTGTATCTGTCTATAAACACTGCACATATATGTGTATTTATCAACACCTGTATAAAAAAAAGCCCTATTCTTGTCTAGAATCCTTTCTCTTCATCCTTCACAGAAAGAAAAACTCAATCTGTTAGTAGTACACCTGTGGGAATTTTGATTCTGTAATTGCAAAGTAATCTAGGTTGAATTACCAGGCTCTAAATAGTCTCACTAAGATTAAATGCTGCATGTTAAAAATCATATCAAACAGAAATTGTATAAATTTCTTAAAGATTAAACAGGTGTTTAAATATGTGTTTCTAAACAAATAACTGTAGGTATAAACCTTAGAACAATTACCTTTCTTTTCCATTTGTTTTCTCTAATGACATTGAAATATTTTTTTTTCCAAACTTCAAAAGCTGTGCTTCATATTTATCTTTTTTGTTTTTCATTAACTGGTCCTTCTGGGATCATTTGCTCTATTTTACATTTAAGACTTGCTTGATGAAAGCTATCACAACTCCAGAGTTTAAAAAAAAATCTTTTAGAAACATTAAGCACTTATTAGTACAAAATAGAAAACACTAACTCTCCTCACAGATTTCTAGTCTGCATAAAGCAGAGTATATTTAAAACTACTTAATCAGACGATGTATTTTCACATGTTCTGAGATTTTGTGACAAAACACACCATTCACGATCCAGTAAGTTTTCAACAACCCAGAGTATGTTGGCATTGCAGTTCACAGGCATAACTACAGCTACTGAACCTGCTGGGGACCTGAAGTCATCTACCTGCCAAGGAGACTCTCACTTTGCTCCATGTGGTGATGGTCACGGGCAGCCAGGACTCACTGTGTTGCTCATGCAGCATGTTCACACAGAACAGTCCCAAACAGGACTGTAAAAACACTAGTTGAACCTTCATGTAGTTTCCTTCTCATTTTAGTGACAGATATTCAGCACAACTAATACTGTCCTAATTCCTTTACATTTGATCCCTGCTTCCTTATCAATCTTTTTGCTTTATCACATTTTTAATCACTTTTTATTTATTTGTACATTTCCTAAAATTCTTTTCAATACTTTAATATTAGAGTTGAATAGCCTGTCCCAACCAATCATCTCTGCAATGCCTATGCTTTATATACTTAAAGAAAAAAAACCAGATCTTCAGTCAGTTTCCCCATTTTCATGTCTCAGGAAAGGCCTCACCAGACTGCAAGGCTTCACTTTTTCTTTTAAAGAAGAAACTAGTCATGGAGATAAGAGAGAAGGTCTGCCCTCATACATGAAAAGCAGAAAATCTAAAGCACAAAGTTAACATACTTACATACTTAAGAATTGTTTGTTAAGATCTATAGCTTAATTTCTTTACTGTAAAGCAATGTGAAAACATAAACTTTAAGAAGCTACTTACTGAAAATTTGCTACTTTAACTGATACAGGAATGTGAGGAAGTTGAGTGGCCCATTTCAGCGTCACATCTTGGTAAACATGCAACATGTTACTATGGTTTCCGACAAGGGTGTTTATTGTTCCTTCTGTCACTGTTAAAGACATAAAAGCCATTTTAAGATGAAAGATACTTTCATAAGTCAATATTTTTCTTTGAGGCTTGTATTATTATGATAATTTTTCTTTTCCCATTAAGTTAGTTAACATGTGAATACATTTCTCGCTATAAATACATATCTACACACAGAAGTTTGGGTTTTTGTTTGTTTGTTTGTTTTTTACACTTAAGAGAATTAGAGAATTAATTTGCTTGGAGAATAAATGGTCAAAGATAATCAAACTGACAATAACCATAGGATAAGTGATTAAATATGAATACAAATTCCAATTACATATTGCATGTCACAAATGTTAAAACTTTTCCACATACCACATGGGTTTAGCCACCCATGTTAGATAATTAAAAACATGATTAACATGAAAAATCTATTACATTTACTATGTTCACATGCAGAGATAAATATGACAAAAAATAAACATTGCTTAAGTAACATCAACTTACATAGTTATGCAGCTCATTAATAGACTGAAGAGTGAACACTGACAAAAGAGCTATTTATGTTTTAGTTATAATGTATTTAAATCAGAATCACAGAATTAGAGAATGGTTGAGGTTGGAAGGGAGCTCTAGAGATCATCTAGTCCAACCTTTCTGCTCAAGCAGGGACACCCAGAGCATGGGACACAGGGCGGCATCCAGGAGGGTTTGGAAGATCTCCAAATCACTCCTTACCCTCACCTTACCCTGCTCATGAGATATAAAGGGGAACACATGGCAATACCACTTACAGTTTGACTTTGTGTGCCTCCTATATATCAAAATATTGCTTAAGACAAGTGAACAACCAGTTCTTCTAATTGCATAATTCACAATAATTCTACCTCCTTTGAATGACATTTCACAAAAATATTGAAAAAGTTTTGGGGAAATGTAAAACCAAATAAGGGTATTTCTCTCTAACCTCTATGGCTAATCTACAAGATTTTGATAATTTTTTCACTCTTAACATGTCTTTTTAAACTCTGTTTACTCTCACCCCTACTCACCTTGTCTACCCTCAGCCCTACTCCCCCTTTTTAACCCTTGGGTCTACCCGTCCTGTCTACCCTCAGAAAGTGTGTAAAAATAGAGTTTTTATGAAGTTTAAAATCAGAATGGAAATCTAAAAATAAGATTTAGACAACTGACAACTTTTGGACAGAAACATCGAGCATTAAAATTCTATACTAATGGAGGAAAAAATTACTTTTTTTTTTTTTTTTTTTTTTAAGTCAGTAAATGACAGAAGCACCTTAAATACTAATTTTATTGACCAAAGCCTCTCACTCTTGAATTCTTCTTACCTTTAAGGTCTGAGCAAATTTTATCAGCTGCCTCAAGAGATATCAAAATATAGGCAAGGATATGCTATTAGGATGAAAAATTCTGATTTAAGTTCTAAAGTTTACGATACTTCACATTACATAATATTTGAAAAGCAGCAATTTCACAAATTTCACAAGCAATATCACCAGCACCTTAACAATATATTTATTCAGAGGAGAAAATCATCTTAGCTGTAGAAACATCTAAAACAAAGTTTTTCAACTCAATTCAATTTTCATTTACAAACCTGAGCAATAAGGAATGAAACAACTTGGGTTGCAATCAAGCTTTTTCATGAATCGGATTTGCCCATTATCCTTAAGGCAAAAGAAGTTTCTCTCACCCAGCACAAAAACAGAAGAGACCGCCTGATTAAAGGACACAACACATATATCCAGTGCTTGCTCTCCGATGTTTAAAACCCAATCCACCTTCAAAAGAAAAAACACACTCTAGAGACATTCTGACATTTGTCTATTAAATAAAACACAGAGAAAGTTTAGAATTTTTTAATGTATTTTTGGAAAAAAAAACATTCTAGCTATCCACTTATTTTGAGGGCAGCTGTGATTTTCCTCATTGTGAGAAAACCTGTAAAAATATCCAAACACTTTTTGAAATGATCATTAATTAGTATACTTCAACTTACAAATATATGAAAGTATACTTCAAAATACACATTCCATTGAATAGAAAAATGGTTTATACTCTGAATATTAAATCCACAATTACAAAATCATTTACATCTGCCTCTGCACATATCCCTTGATATCAAGGGTAGATTGTAAGCAAAAGTTATTCTACCAACATATGCAATTCTAGCAATTCTTTTCCAATGTATCTAATTGGAAAAAGTAGACTGGATTTCAGGTGCACAAGCCAACCTCCATAATTGCAGTCACTACTATATGTTTTCAGTCTTAAGAATAGTTGCGTATATGCAACATTTTTGAGTGAAGATTTTCCTATTATAGAACAAATGATTCTCTAAGTGCAATAAAATTTATTTTGTAAATCCAAACTGTCAAACTCAAAACATGAGCAATATGGCAGATATACCTATTACACTAGAGTTTAGAATCCATATTACAAAGACTAACACAAATATAGGCAATTTCAGAAAACAATCTTTTTTCATAGAACAGCAGGGAATTTTAAGGCCCAGCTTTAAGCAATTTGAGCTCAAAGAAATCCTAACAAAAATCTACTGGAGTCATTCCATTGCCTTTAATGGAAGTTGGATCAGGTCCTTTGTCAGCAGACAATTTTTCCATTTGTTACTTAGCATTCAATCTTTTTAAATACGCATGCAATGTACCATACAGGTTATGTAAAATAAACAGGTTTTACCACGAGTCTTTTTCCAGAACCAAGTTTTTGTTGTTCTGTTTCTTGTCTTTCATCAGCATCTGTTGCAAATGCCAGCACTTGGTATCTGTTTTGGAAAATTAAAAAGGAAAGATACCAAATATCTTTGTAATTAATGTCTTTTACAATAATAAAAAAGCAAAATATCAAATTAGGCCTATACCTGTATTAGAACATACTTATTAACAGCAAGGATTTTTAAATGAGTATCATTAAAATAAGAGTTAAATGGAAAAGAGAATTTAAAACATTTCCTTTGAATTTTTATCTGATGCTTAACAAAAAAAGTAATATTTACATATATTAATGAATACAGACTAACTATGAGATTGAGTCAGGTTACCAACATATCTTCACAATGTAAAATTAGGACAGTGACAAAAATGTAATGTCACTTTGTATAAAAAAATGAAATTTATAAGCTACTCCAAAATATACCCCTTCTATTTATAACGCCTACAATCTCAAATATGCCCATTAACTAAACAGTTCTAATCCAAGAGATAGCTGTAAATTGGCACTGGTAGGTGGTACATCTCTCTCCAATACATTTGGAAAATAAACAAAAGTTGCCATGTTCTTCTTTGCAACTGCCAGTCAGGTGTACTAACTAAAAGTTTGCAATGATGCCACTAGAACAAAAAATGTTATATGCAACTCTTATTTCTTGAACTGAACTTGCTCTAGTGTTATAACTTACTGAACTAACTTATTTCCAATGAAGTTACATTTGTTCATAATATGCAAAATATCAAAATCTCTCTTTAAAATCTAAAAGTCTAAGTCTTCAAAAAAACTAATCATACACATATGTGAAATTTATCAACGCAAAATATTTTCATTCTTAAAACGTTTTATCCAGAAGGTCACAGAGTACCTTCAGCTCCTAAGCTCAAAACAACAAAACTCAGAATTTTTAAATTACAATAAGCTTAGGAAAAAATGAAAAATATATTTTTTATATTATCCAAGTTATATATTTAAACAGATGACATACAATCCTCATATCTCAGGAATATCTACTGTGGTGCTGGCTAGTGATGTATTTTGTTTAGTTAGCTTCTGGTATTACTCTACTTAAAGACATCATTATAAACTATGTACTTGCAGTAAGTGATACAACTGATAACACGACTACTACAACCTCATTAAAAATACACAATAAATTGCTTATAGAAACCAAAATTGCCCTTTTAATATCTTCATGCACAAATTCACTTGCCTTTTGTAATTTAAAAGAGAATTTATAAGTTTCAGATGCTGATGTAAGAAATTTTTCTCTTTCCCTCTTAAGGATGAAAAGGTCCTTTCTTCTTAAGGACACTAGACTGTTCTTAAAAATGCCTTAGATTATGTCACGACTGTAAGCAATAACAAACATTACTGCAAAAAGTATATTTTGATCTGTCAGTGATCTAAAAATCTGACGACAATAGATTATTCTTAATCTTAAAACAGTGGTCAGTGTAAAAAAAAAAATTAATCATGGTTAACTGATTTGGTATATCACTTGGCCACTCTAGGACTAGAAATAGCTTAGAGACCAGGAAGAAGATCAGTGACAACTGCACTCACTCCCAGGAAAAGGACTCCTAGTCCATTTAGGACTTCTAGTCCTGAAATAAATATATTCATTTATTTAAAAATATCTGTTGCTCATGGAATAACTGGATGTACCTAAACAAAAGGGTCACAAAAGATTGTGAAGATGAAGTTTCTGCAACTTCAAGGGATGGGGAGATCAAGTAGAAGACTCTGGAGATTCAGAGGAAAGAAAGAGGAGATGCTGAAAGTTTCCTTCAAGGAAGACAAAAACCTCAGTTCAGTGTGTGTGTTTCTCAAGTTCTCTGATGCTCAATTGCAGAGGGGTTGCCAGGTTTAACAATTGTTTTTAACATGGGCAATATTCCCAAGAGAAAAATGAACTGAAAATATTTACCATCAGGGCTTCATAAGCCGTATGAGCCCAAAGAGCAAGTATGACTCGAAGCTAATGATAAAATTAGAATTCATTTTATCCAACCACTCTGCTACGCAAATAGAGAGGGGCTAGTCACAGTTTTGTGCTGCTATCAGACCAAAAATAGCAAGTGGGTGCATTAGATGTTTGAAATTAAATATATTCCACGTCCATTTCCAAATGAGAGCGTGGAAGTCTCATGTATCCTTAGTCAAATAGCAAAGTGAATCTTTACACAAAAGGAAAGTTCCTTACAAGGAGGCCACTAGGTAGGCCACGCAGTGTTCCAGCTGTAGGGGAGGGGAAGGAAAAAAAAAAAAATGGGTAGAGAGGGAAGATGCTCAAAACAAGAAAATCTTCATTGTCACTTTTACAATTACCTTGGAAAGCACCAAAATACTGATTTGCGATTCTCAGTTGGATTTCACTATAATGTACCCAATTTATCTGGCTAATAACATCCTAGCAACTCAATCTTGAGATAACACATCCCTCAGAGGAAAAAAAAAATCAGAAAGCCTAGCATTAGGTCTTACCTAACTGGTTATTTCTGAATTGCTCTGTAAAAGGGCTCATGTTTCCCAACAGCGTCAATGTTTCTAAGCCTTCTCATCATATAAATAAACAAACAAACCTCTCATGTATACAACAATGTTAAGCGTAACATTCAAGCATATTAAAACATCAATTATTTGATGACAAGTCCAGGCTATATATTCTGTTTTCAACTGACTTGAACATCCAGAATCACAAGTTCTTGGGAGGTGATGGGATGCAGGACCCACGAGTGCTGAGGAAGTTGACCAAAAATGTACTATTTATGATTTAAAAAAAAAAAACACCAAGCTTTCAACCATGAAATGCCTGGCCTGATGGACAAGAGAGAACAGTGCATGTTGTTCATCTCTGCTTTAGTGAAGCTTTTGACTCCTTACAGCTAGTCTGGGCTATGTAAAAGGATAGTGAGGTAGACTGAAAGTGGTTGAACAGCCAGGTGCAGGTAACCGATCAGAGGCACAAAGTGCAACTGGAGGGCAGTCACCAGTAGTGTAGTCCAGGGTTTAAAACCTTCATACCATGACCTGGATGATGGAATAGAGTGATCCCTCAAGAAGACTGCAGACAATACAAAAACAGAGGAGTGGCAGACACACCACAGGGCTGTGCTTTTATTGAGGGACCTCCACAGACTGGAAAAAAGGACTGAGAGGAACTTCGTGAAGTTCTCCAGATGGAACAAGCTGACGGTGAGTCAGCTTGCTATCAGTGGGCTCTCACGGCAAGGAAGAGCAACATCATTCTGGACTGCATTACCCGCAGATAGTGGAAGGAGATCCCTTCCCTCCGCTCAGTGCTCGTGAAAGGTTGTATGAGTTTCTGGCTCCGGTTCTGGTCTCTGCTTAGCTCTGATCATCTTTGTATTTTGACAGATCTCTGCCTATTTGAATTTTTGACAACTACCTAAAATAATTCACAAAGATCACCTGCGAGTTGCAAGACAAATGAACATCTACAAAGTTATTTCCATTAAAGAAAAAAAAAAAAAAAAGGTACTGAACTGAAAATAAAGGGCATTTGGGATTCACATATTTGATTATTGCATTTTCAAGATTGTTAAAGTATCTATTTCCATCTTAGACTAGGATATATTTCAAGCTGCAGACCATCACTCTATAAGCCTAGCAGTTCTACTACTTTTGGTTCCATCTTATAGTTCTTAATTCTCTTTGTTTGCTGATCTTTAGCTCCCTCAGGATCTTAATGCGTAACATCTCATGGGCCCTGTACCAGTTGACTATTGCATCCACCAAGTCTTTGTTATTCGCAAGCTGTGGATTCAGCAAAACATCTTGTCTAGCGAGGCTAACAAGCGCTTGCTTCCTTATCCGTGATGCACCACAGAAACCTTCCAGAATGCT
>JAUBOD010000256.1:3521116-3548538 GCA_032353885.1 Nothura maculosa | reverse complement strand
TTGTGTTTACTTTTGGTCCTGAACTCTGCAAGAAAAGGAATCTTTTGTAAAAATAGAGAAAAATGTAGTGTTAAGAAAGTAAATAAAGTAGCTACTATTACACTCCCACAACACTGTTTATAACTGCTGTGAGAGAAGTGCCTACTTTCTCATTAGAAATCAATTCCACCTATAATCTCCTGAGTTGACTCCTATCCAAAAAGCACATGAGAATAGTAACGTAGCTTGATTGTTAAGCCTTTTTTAAAATCCTTCTAAAAAGAACAGAGTTTTTTAAAACTCTGGCAAAACTTAAATCCTACTCAAGGATTTCTGCTGAGCAAAAAGGGTCTGAGATGCTGCAAGAGACTCTATAAAAGAAACACCCTAAATATTTCTTATAAACTAATATTTCTTATAACTAATAAAACATGTAAATAACATTTGTATGAGAATCTTTCTCGATAAAGATCACCAAGTTGTGTAAAAACGTGATCACAGAGATGCATCATTTCAATTCCACACTTTAATCTCTTAATGACTACATAAAAGAGCCAGAATTCCTTTGGTGAAGTGCAACTTGATATCAACATGCTCTTATTTTTGGTGTACAAAAGGCTATTTAAAAAAATAAATATACTTAGCATATAAAAGTATTTAGCATACTAGCCCTCATCCTCCTGTTTTTCCTTTTGCCACCATAAGTTCAACGGCTTATATGAAATTTACGTATTTCTTCCCATGACTAACTTAAAGTTTTCATTTTAAATATATCTACCAGGATAGATCATATATTGACATTGAAAAGATACATGAAGCAGTTCAAAAAAATGTTGTGGAAGATCAACAAGGCTTAAAATAGGGAGACCTTATACTACACACAGGGCAAACAAGAACAGGAGCAGGTGCTATGAAACCTACAAGAACACATTGAAGACAAGAGAGCTTTAACTAGCTAGTCATCCAGCCTGGCTAATGAGCTGTAGCTCGATGCTGGCCGTGTTCGGGCAAACTTGCAGCTGCGTCACTTGGAAGGCAGTGGCCGTTCATGCAGACTTTACCTTGCCCACTGTTATCAACATCAGCAACACAGAGGCAGCCGTGGTCGAACTCCTCGTTCTCGCCCAGCACCGTGGACCACCAGTCGCGCGCCTTGAACAGGGACATTCTCCTTCCCTGGAAGGGAAGCGAACGCTCGTGAACACCCCATAGCTGGGGGGGGGCTTTGCACAAATCACTTGGGCTTTAGCATTAGTGATAGTTGCTGTATTTCCATCGCTTAGCTGTCCAACACTGTAACTGAAAAGTCCTGAACCAAGTAGCAGATATCGGAAATTACACAATTCAAAGGAAAATAAGGAATTTCTTGGGATGAATTCATAGACTAGTTGGGATAAACCCCGGCAATTATGAGAGAACACCCAAGCAAGAAAAGAACGCAGTTCTTCTTAAAACTGTTGCAAGCTTTCTATAGTAAGCATTAAAAAGAAATATACATTTTCAAACTGGACTTTCCCCTGTCATGAGAGGGAACTGGGAATAAGCACCAGGCGCGGGTGCAGGCGCTCCCGGAGGGATCTTATTTTAGCCAAGTCCCTCCAGACCCGGGCAGGCTCCGCGGGGGCCGCCCGCACTAATCGCCTTAAGGGCGCCCTGCGGACGTGACCGCAGGCCCGGGCGCCATGGGGCGCCGATCCCCCGCGCTGCCACCCGCGCCTATTCTGGGGACGGAAGAGGCGGGAGGGCAGGCGGGGGGAAGCGCCGCTCATCGCCCCGGGCGCCGCGCTCCTCCAGCTCCCGCTCCCCCACCGCCGCTCGCGGCGCAGCAGGGCCAAACCAACGGGATAAAGGGAAAGGAAGGAACGAACGCGGGAGAAGGGGGTGAAGAGACGCGCGGGGCCGTCTCACCGGGGAGGACGGAGGCGACGCGAGACGAGGAGCCGCTACGGAGCCCGCGGCGGCGGCAGCCCCGCCATCTTCAGCGCCGTTGTCAGGGCGCCCTGGCAACCGGCCCCGCCCACCGGAAAGGTAGGGCGCCCATCCCGATGGCCGCTGGGAATTGTAGTCCGCGGAAGGCGGAAGCGGCGCGCGCCAAGGGCGGTTGGGCGCTCTCACTGCTCATAGGGGTGGAGAGAGAGGAGATGGGGGAGAAGTAACGGCCCTCCCTGTGTCTCTGAGTTCACACACAAACTCCCAACACGCGTTTGACCCGTTTAGACGCCAAGCAGAATCCTTCAACGCCCCTCGCCCTCGAGGGCGCCTCCTGGGAGCGCCCCTCTCCCCGGTGCCCCCCCGCTGCCCCGCAGTGGTCTCGCCGGCAGGCGGCGCGCACGTGACGAGCGCCCGGCCGTTGGCGGCGCGTGCCGCGAAGGGCGGGGGGAGGGCGCGCGGCGCGGCCGTTGCGGCCGTTGCGCGGCGGTTGGCGGCGGCCCCGCGCAGCTGCCATGGACAGGACCGCGGTGGCCAAGATGGGGGCCGTGGCCAGCGCCAGCGTGTGCGCGCTCGTGGGCGGCGTGGTGCTCGCCCAGTACATCTTCACCATGAAGAAGAAGACGGGCAGGAAGACCAAGATCATCGAGATGGTGCGTGGGGATGGCGCGGCGCAGGGCGCGGAGCGGCCCCGAGGGCCAAACGCGGGGGTGCGCGGCGCCGGGTTGACAGCAGGAAGCGCTGCCTTGCGCGCCTTGCTATAAAAGGAAGGTCGGGCGAGCTCCGCGGCTACCGCTCCCGTGAAACGTGTTGGTCAGGGGATGGGTTGGGTGGCTGCTGCTGAGGAGGTGTTCGCTAAAGGGTCCTCGCTGTTGTCCTGTGCTCTGAAACGCGCCGGTTTGGAGTTTAGCGTTCGGACACCACTGTGCTAAGGAACCGAACTGCAAGCGGCAATCAGAGCGCTTCCTGACAGCCAATGAGTGTTCTGTGATATCCTCTACAAACCTTTCTGAAAAGCTCCTTTCCCCCCGATTTTTACATCAAAACGTACTTTTTTTTTCCTACAAAAAATACTACAGCTGTTTATTCAAATAGTGGAATGTCTATTGTCTTGACCATGTAATTCAACAGTTGTCAGTGGAAGTTGTACAGACTAATTTATCTTAATGTGGACTCAGAAGATTTCCCCACTGTCGTCCTGCTTCCCGCTGAGAAAAAGGATATTTCAGCACCATTCCCAGTCACCAATCCTTCCTTTCTATAATTTGAGGTTAATTTGCTTTCTGGTTTCTCCTCTTATTGGCAGCAGCTTGTGCAAGGGTAGAATCTTTTGACTGCCGCTTCGGAGAGGTTTTAGATGTTATTGTAAATATGCCTCTCTATGGTAGGATTTGATAAAACTCATTTGAAAATCTATAGCAGTATCATACTGGTTAAATAGAAATTATTCCTTTATGTTTAACACTGATAATACATCTTATTTTAGAGAGTTATACGAAAATTTAAAAGCTTTGACCATACAAACACTCAGAGGCCACTGTAATGGTCTCACCACCTTTGAGCAATTCTGCTTTTAGGATCTAAGCTTTTCCCAACTTAAATTCCAAGAGAAAAACAAAGCCTGTTCAAACCCTGTCAACTTGTTTACATTTAAATATTTTATCAAATACAGCACATGAATAGTGTTTGAAACAGTAACTCTCTGAGTGGGCAATGGATTAATTAGAGTTGGCGGCTTCCTTGGCTCACAAACTTCAGTTCTTCGGCTGCGGGTCTTTTTTGTTGTTTTTTTTGTGTTTTTTTTTATCTCAGGCAGTATTTTGAGTGAACCTGTGCAGTCAAATTGTGAGAGCAGATTTATTTTACTTCTAAAATAGAATAGGTCTGTAAAGTTTATACCTAGAATTTTAGCTTGTCAAATAAGGGAGAAAATGTGTTTTAAGTGTTTGTCTGCTATGTTAGAATTTCTACTTTAAGGTTACTGGATTATTTATTCTAAAACCTGGAAAAAATCCCAGGGATTATAAAAATGAATCAACAAATTCATAAATATATACCTCTTATTTCAGCAGATGAATGTCTTTAATGATTATTTAGCCCAGTACACAAATTCAAGCATAACAGAAAGCATGAATTTACAGCATCTCATTTTAAAGCAGAGATTTGCATTTGGAATCAGATTAAGGAATTCATGTATTGTCTTTATTAACCATTTAAGGCGGATTCTGCCTTATGACCTTGCACAGTCAGATTGCTGTTTCTGTGCAGTTGTAAAAATATTCCTAAAGTCAGGTGAAAATAATAGCAGCCAGTGAGGTTGCTAACTTTGATTTAAAAGGGAGGTTAATTAGATTCTTCAAGTAACTTATTAGTTAAGGTTTGATAGCTACTGTACAGCGATTAGAAGGTTCAGTGTCAGAGTAACACGCAACCTCTTGGATTTTCCAGGCCCCACAGAGCCTTGCAGTGAAGCTGCGGATCCCTCTGAGCAGCGCAGGTGACTGGCCAGAGACACAGACGTTTCTGGGCTGCCACTGGGAACCCTTAGCAAGTCTGCAGAGATGGAGTGGCCACAGACAAAAGGGAGGGAAGTGTTGCCTGGGTTTTATGAAAAAGCCCGTCTTTAGGTAGTAGCCCATGCTAACTAAAATGTAGGGTAGCAGGAAAAGGTTCTACATCAAATTTCAACAACAGAAAATTAAAACTTGTATTAAAAGTTTCTGACCAATTTTCTTGTAAATATGTTGAGGAGGGATGGAAATGCATGATTTTTTTGCCATGTTAAAGTTTATTCACATCAGCGCGGCTAAACTGCCGTGTCCCCACGGGATGGGGGTATCCAGAGCCGGCCTCTCCAGGTGGCCGCTGCAGGGGCCGCGCCGAGTGTTGACGCGCGTTGCTATAGCGACGGTGACATCACCGGGCGCGGTCATTGAGGAGCCCTGGTGGAAGGGGCTGCAGGAGCGCGCGGAACGCGGCGCATGCGCAGCGCTCCCGGCCTGAAGGACTCCCAGGTAAATGCGGATTCTTCCAAAGGCCAGGAAGTGGACGCAGCAGAAGCGGGAGAGGGAGGAGCATGGACTATGGACTCCCTTTAAATGTCACCGAGGAACGTGCTCTGGATATTGCAATGATCATTAAAATGTTTTGACCTGGGAAGCCAGCCACTGATGTAGTCCACGTGGGAATAGTAATGTTTCAAAGGAATGGGGCCATGGTATGAATCGAAGAAACAGAACAGCCCATACATGACTAAGAGCCCTTACATTAGTAGGAACTAGACTATTTGAATAATTTTTAGAAGACTGTTAAGCTTGTAAGACCCCATTAGAGTTGATAGGTCTACAGGAGATATTATATAGCTATGAAATGTGGTTTTGTTCAGACTGCACTTCTCAAGAGAGAAAAGAAACAGAGTTTGACAGAGTGACAAGCATCAGCATAATTAGTACAAGCTTATGTTGTCTGTTGACCTTGCTGTGCAGTTAGCTGTGATAAATGGTAACTGAGAACATGGCTTGTAAAGTGAACTTGTGTGGGTGTAAGAGAAATTATTTCAGTGTAGCTCATATTGATTTTACTTAGATATTACTTTATGTTTTGTTTTTTTCTTTAATTCAGGTGTAAATCCTTTTTTTTTAAAAAAAAAAAAGCAACATTAAAAACAGGTCTCTCAAGATCTGATTTGCTTTCTTCCAAAATCAGTAAAGAACCAAAAAAGCAATTATTGTGCAGACTTTACTCATAGTAATATTTAATCTTATTTAGCTGATCCTTCAGTTTAATCATGTGCTTCAGAAGTTGGTTTTAATTATTTGAAATTGTCACTTTTTTAATGGTTTTTGAAACATATTTTTCCAGTGAATGAGCTTGGGAAGGTCAGTTAAGTCTTTGGTACTGATTCATTCTACTCGTAACAGTTATTAATGAACTGTGATGATTGACTTCACCAGGAAAACTGAACCCCAATCAGTAAATAGCAATAAGCGAATGTTAGGATACAATGTATAAAGTAGGTATAGGCTTAGAACAGTATTAAGGCATTGCTAATTTGGTGCATCTTTTCTGGAAAGACTTCCTCCGAGACAAAAAGCAGAGCCATCTCTCTGTGAGTCATTCGGCTCTGAGGCATTTCTGCCATTTTATAAATGCTTCGTACATGCTCAGGCAGGTAAACACGTGATTTAGTTATTTGTGGTAAGGCTTAGCTGCTGTTTGAGCTATAATTGTATATCTTCTATTAAACTTTGTACAGATCAAAGCCATTAACAAAAAACTGCAAATATTAAGCGTGTTGCTTTTAACTGTCAAACAAAATAAGTATTTTTTTTTTCTGAATATATACTTTGGAGCAGATTTGTTCTTGTTATGCATTCAGGATGCACAGCATTTCAGCAATTAGTCTTAACAAGAACTATAGAGTTTTATTATGAGTAACTAAATAGATCAGTGTAAGTACTGAAGAGAACCAGGGCCTTTATAGACAGAGGAATTCTGTGTGTAAAGGCAATAGTGAATTTAAATGTACCTGGTTTGTATAAGCCTGGAAATATTTTAAAACTTTTTTTAAGCTTTTTTAAAAAGCTTAACTTTTGGAATTCTCTACATCAGTAACTTAGATTGGCTGCCTCTTGCCTATTATTAGTGCTAGAGATAATTGCATACTATACAGTACATATTTTTTTTCCTATTGGGCTGTTGTTGGGGCTAGTAGCCTTCAAGCTATTAGCTTCAGTCCTCTCCCTATATATGAATATGTACAAGCACCTTTGCTGCTATAGCTTGTAAAGAGTAAGTTTTTTAGAGAGGTTTAACAAAAATTTAGTACAAAAGAGTCATACGGTCAGATTTTTTTCTATAATCTGACATCTTTGTCAGATAATACTTCTAAGTATTTGAGTTTTAGCTAGTTTAGCTGCAGGAGACAGCAGTGAGCAGCAGGTGGCCCTAGTGTGGATTTTGTATCAGTTTGCATGTTACATCGCTGAGAGTGAATATACAGTAATTTTAAAGCAACTTGTCACTTCAGAAATGCACCAACCATTAAGAATGTCCCAGCAGTGAGTAGCTTTTCTCAGCCTCTTCTGGCTCCGGAGCAGACCCATGTGTGAACGGACTGAATCCCCACGCGGGGGCCCAGAGCAGCAGCTACGTCTCTGCTGCCCGTCACTCACCATGCTGAAATGTGGCTGATCCCATCACAGCTAATTGCAACCAAGAGGCAGAAATAGCTCCCAGCTGCTATTCCTGGCCTCCTTTTATACCCAACATGGGCTCTTCACATATGATGTGAGGCTAGGGAACACCAGGCAAGAGAGGTGCTAGGTAAATGCACTCTAATAGGGGACAAGTCTAACTTGTGGCCTTCTTCCAGGCAGGTTACTGTGCAGCAGTTGATCTGCAGTGACTGTTTCTTCCTGGGGCAGAGCTCTTTCTCCAGCAGTTGTTTTGACCAGCTTGCCAGACAGCAGCTGCTCTGTCTCGTATCCAGATCAGTCACCAGGGATCAGCTGCTGCAAATCATCAGTGAACTGACGATGCAAATTCTGAGCAGACATCTAGTCCCACGTCAGTCATGCAGCGGTTTGACTGACACTGCCAATGAGCTGCAACCTGCAGCGATTCTGTGGGCCACCTCTGTTTATTTAATTACACTTTAAAAGTTCTGGATTTTTCTAATTTAGGTAAACTTTTAAAATTTACTGGATATTACTTGATTTTTTTAAGATGAGGTATTTTTTAGTACAAACGGGTATAGGCTTAAGGTTTCAGAACACATATCAGCTAGGGCAACCCACAAGTTTAAATATAACATTAACTATATTCTTATTTTCATGTGGTGTCATTGAAGAAGATAGAGTTGTACCAGCTTGCGTACAGACAACAAATGCAAAAAGAATTTTGTAAATAATTATTGTTTAAACTTATGTGAAGTATGCAGAGTAATAGAAGGAAATGCAGCTTCTGCTTTCATATATGTCAATTAAAAAAAAAAAAACTAATGCACTTAGTAGTTTTAATTTTCATCATTTCTTTTTAAAAAGAGATGTGGCAAGGCCTAGGCTTGGGTGCTGAACATTCCCAAAGTTTCTGAATATAAAATTTGAGATTTCTTGAACTGATTTTGCCCCCAAGAAAGAGTCATCTTACTTAATTGTAATTGTTTTCCCACTTGTAAACTTTAGCCTACTTCCCAGCTCCTTTATCAAAACAATTTTTTGTGCTTTGCCATTTGCATCATTGAAATACTGCAAAATTATTGCAGCTTTTGTTTTTACATAGAGTTTGAGATATTATGCCCTGTTTTCAGACAGAGTGAGTTCTACTGAATCACACAGAATCACAGAATGGTTGAGGTTGGAAGGGACCTCTGGACCATCTAGTCCAACCCCCCAGCTCCAGCAGGGTCTCCTAGAGCTCCTCACAAGGATCACATCCAAGTGGGACTTGAATATCTCCAAGGATGGAGACTGCACCACCTCTCTGGACAACCTCTTCCAATGCTCTGTCACTCCCACACTAAGGAAGCTTTTGCTAATATTCAGGTGCAACCACCTGTTTTTTATTTGTACCCATTGCCTCTTGTCCTGTCACTGCACCTACCGTTAAGGTAGTTCTATCCATGGATAGGATCTCCTCTCAGTCTCCTTGCTGAACAGGCCCTGCTTTCAGCCTTTCTTCGTAAGAGAAAGCGCTCTCCTTCTTTGGTGTTACTGTGTCAGTTAGCAGTCAGTTTTTCAGTGCATTTGGTTATTTTTATCCAAATATTTTTAGTTTCTTAAGTTTTAATTTTACATTGTATCTGCCCTTGCAATGAATAACTGGCATCAGTGTTTTTGAACATGCACTATATATCACTCCCAAAAAGCAAATGCACAGAGAAGCAAGAAACAAGGAGCATCCACCTGTATCATTAAATGGATCCAGCATCCAGAAACAGCCATGAGAAAAAGGGACATGGAAACAAAACAACCCATCACACCCCAACCTGTCCTGCTCCCTCTTACCTTTACAGTGAGCAATAAGGAGCTGGATTTCATCTTTACAATTACTGGATAATTTTGAAAGGAGTGTCTGTACTAGAAGACATCCCAACAGTAAAGACATTAATGTGATTGTCTTCATATGTAACTTTAATTGCAAAATTATTATCACTACATTCTTCCAGCAGAGTTTAGTGTCTGGTTATTCATTGTGGATTAAACTTTGTCCTGGGGACTTTGTTTTCAAACTAGGTCCTGCAACCCGTCATTTAAGGGTCAGAGTTTATTTGATCTAGATACAGCATTCTTGGGCTTAGTGAATCTAAGCAGATTTTTTTTCTTACAAGCAGATAAGAGAAGAAGAGAATCAGCAGCAGCAGCTGCTTCAGTCCAGGCCTTGGGTTTAATGCAAATTCCATTCTAGATAGTGTTACATGGGAAGCTGCTTCTAGGAAAACAAGCACTTACTGTAAGCTCTTTCAATGTACAAATAGACATATACATGATATTTTGTTTAAAAAATGTATAAATGCAAACAGTTTGGAGAAGATCTGAAGTGTACTTGATCTATTATGTTCCTGTGCAAAGTAAAATTTCACAAATGAATAAATATATAAAGAGAAAAATATCTACGTCATGTTGATACTTAAAGCTCTCCATTTTTTATTAGGTATTTTCGAGAGGGATTAGTTGTACCAATGCATCAATATGGTATCAGTATATTTACCAGCAGTAATCTTTCCTCCAGAAAGCACCAGAATATGTGTAGTAGGAGAGGGAAGTGCAGCTTTCAGATAGCCAAACTCCAACATTTAGCCTCATATATGAAGATGTTCTCCAACATACATGAGGCTATCCTCCAACATATTCTCAATATAGCAGCATTAAAGGAAACTGAATACCAATGAAATTCAAAAATTTTAATTTGTCAGGGAGTATCTGACAAATTTCTGTATCTGACAGAAAACTGATTTAAAAAAAAAACAGGGAGGAGGGGGAGAAAGAAAAGTAAATGAATGGCTATCCTGAGTGACGAATGATTCTCCACGTCGTGTGTTACAAAGCAGAAGGGTTGACTTACCTTCCGTGAACATGATTTCAATGGATACTCCTACCATGTATGCAGCGCTTGGCCTATGGCATATGCATCGGGATGAAAGCATTCGGATGGGACAAGCAGTCATGCTTCTTGCCCAGACTGCTCTTCCAGAGGTTGGAAGGTGTTCTGCGTTTGTTTCCTTTGGCTGGCTGCACCTCTTCTGAATTTCACATGATGACTCCTCACTATTAAACTGGAAAAGATGGTGAGCAGCCTTTCCCTCTCAATCTCCCCCATGCCATCCAGTCATTTCTTTTCCTGGCTGAAGGATGAGTATTTTGATTTCTTCGCTGGATTGAAGCTTTGCATATCGCTGTTCCTTCCGACTGCCTTTCTTAGTATCATTTGCTGTCTTAGCTCTCTGAAGTAGCAGACCAGAATTGGATTTAGTATTTAAGTTGCAAGTGTATAATGGATTTATACAGAGAGATATCCAGAAATCATAAGAATAATCACAGTATTATTACAAAGACTTAAGAAAATGTTCTGCCGTTGAGAGATTGTTGAAGCACAGAGAGGAGTTGATTCCCCCCAGATGCAATTGGGGCCAAAGATGCCACTCTGAGCTATATTCATTCATTCATTCACTCACAGAGTTTTCAGAATTGGTTCTAATCAGTTTGTACACTCTTGTCAGAATCTGCCTGGGTTGATAACTGGGAGTGGGAGATCATGTGAAATATTGAAAAATAAAACTAGTTATTGCTACTTGCTAAGATACTTCAGAGAATTTGAAATAGCACATCAAGTATCAAAATTCTACTGTCGCAGTTATTGCAATTTATTCTGAGCTTTATGACAAACAATATATAATTATAATATATAGGGGTATACCTGTATGTTAAAGAAAAGTGTCTCTTGTTAATGTGCAAGTCCACCAAAGTCCCTTAACTCTATTCTGTTACCTAGACTTGCTCTGTACTCAAGAGAGCAATTAAACTATATTTGACCCGCCTTCCTTCTTATTTTCTTGGCAGGTGCTAAATGTACATTGATTTATTAGCAGTAGGGATCCCTACTATTAAAGTGGCCTTTGCAAACACAAGAGAAAGGTGCCAAGGGACCCATATCCTGCAGAGTTTTATTCTTTCATCCCCACATCCAGCCTCATTCCGAATTGCGACAGGCATGGTCTCCTACAGGTTTCAAATTGATCCTTAATCTCTTATTTGCTTTAGATTTCTAGATTTGGAGGATCAGATAAGAAACTTATTTTAAACTCCTTATTGACTTTCTTAGAGTAACCACCTTGAGAAATCATTGAAACAAAGTAATTTATTTCACTTCCATGACCTTAATGTAAGTTAATTACTGGTCCTGTTGACAGCTTAAAACATGTGCTCAGTTCTAATGAAACTGATGAGAAACCAAGGTTTAAAAAAATGCACACTTATCTTCCTGAATTTAAAATCTATCTTTACGTAGCCTTATTTTCATGAATTACATTGGTTTTACTGAGATAAATTTTTCAATGCAATGTCATAGCAATTAAATATTGTTAAATACAACAAAAGAAATACCTCAGAAGTTTAGTTTAGTTGTTGTTTATACATTGGAATGCACGTTTAAGGGCACTGGAATTGTTGTCTGTATCCCCTTTATACTGAAAGGGAAAACTATACATTGTCACTCCTTTTCTCATGTGTGATAAAAACTGATCTCCGATCAGATCTAAAAAATCCGTGTTGAATAGGGTTGCTAAATATGTCTTTTAATACAATATTTACTCCCAACAGCCATTTTGTGCCTGAATTTATGTATTTTTAAAATATGATAGTTTAGTAGCCAAAACTTAGTTTAGTAGCCAAAACACAATCTCTGGTCAAATGAAAATAATGAATCTTAAAAGCCTGTTATGTTACCATTTTGCTGGCCGCCTCCTTCCTGCTATTTTCAAATCTTTATTCTGAAGGCAGCACTGTTGCTCTCATTTGCTATATTCTTTGGCAGTCCAGAATAAAAGCCCTTTGTAAGCATTACTTTATAGGAAGTGCTGTTTTTTTTCTTTGTTTGTTTGTTTTACACCAAATCCCTACAGTAAACTTCCAAAATTCCTGCAAAATTCTCTTCTAAAACTCTATTTATCCCAGTTTGTTTAACATGACACTTATATTATTCTCCTTGTAATTGTCCCTTAAGAATATAGAAAGATATTGCTGGAAGCAAATCAGTATTCTGCTCATCAGCTACATTCACTAAAGCACAAATAAAGATCATATTTAGACTAGATTATTTTACCTTAGTTCCTTTCTTCTGCTTCGTTTTGGTGCTGGGGTGCTCGGGTTCAGTCAGGATTCCTTGTCTTCTGGAAAATACCTCAAGTAGTTTATTTTGAAAAGCTTACACTAAATAGACTTAATACAGAATAAAAAATAGGGAAAACAATCCTAGTGGTTAAAGCTATCCTTGGACTAGACCAGCAAGCCCAGGTTAACACTGCTAAATTCTGCATGCACGTGGCTGTAGTCCAAGTTGTTCATCTCTAATAGGCTTAGCAGACAAGACATGGAAGGTAATAAGTTCATGAAAGGTTAGCTGATATTTACAGGATACACAGGACTCATTTATCTCCAATTTTTATAGGAAATGTTCTCATTTTTGTGAATGGACTTTGCTCAAATGTTTCTTGAGCTGTAAAATCTGGTGGCAGTTTAGTTTGAGTATTAGTCTTTCTTATTAAAAAACAGTTCAAGTGACATGCTTGCATAACCCATCATCTGTGCCGTGTGCTTTTCTTTCCTCAAAGAAACAGTGAAATTTAGAGCAAAGGTGTATAGGGACCAGTAGAACCTTTTTTTTTTTCTTTGTTTTAGACTAATAACTTTCAGTGTTTCGTGCTCTCAACGAGCATCCTGAATCAATATTTCACGCAGAGCATCCCAAATCTCTTTAAAACTCGCTAGCCTAACACACTGCAGTGTAAGGCAGAACATTTTCCTGGTTTACAAGGCAGAGAAGTCATCTGATGTCTTCAGGCAGCTTCTTTGCTGCTTAGAATATTCTGCCCAGGAGATGTGTATTTGATTGGCCCTTGGCCAAACAGAGGGCTAAAATAGAAGTTACCTCCTGAAATAACTATCCTGCTTTAGTCTGTGGGGCTTAAAATATTTTTAAGTGACCTTCAGTATTGGAAGAGTAGAAGTTATTGAGGGGTCATGCTGGACTTGATCTCTTTTTGAAAACAAAAAGTAATTTTAATTTGCCTCAGAACATGAAGTTAAACAGTGTAAAACAAATGTTGATGTGGCTCAAGTCAGCAGGAGCACAGCGTGGTCAGCAGCAGCTGTTATTTTCTGTCAGTCACTTAAGTGAAGCACTTCAGGTAACAAAAGTTTTGTTGAGGTGCAGAGACAGCCCTTCGTGTTTTATAGGTGAGAAGTTTCATGTACTGCATCTTTATAGAGTGACATTACATGTTTATTAGAGATAAAATAAGTGGGGTTTTTTTAAGAAATAGATGTTGGATGTCTTTATGTTTACATAATGTAAACAAATTTTTACATAAACATTTTCTAGTTTTTTCATTAATACTATTTAGTATTCCCTAAGGTGAGAGTTAATTTCTATAACCTTTTTGTTCAATTAAATCATAAATGAGCATAAAAGAAAGACTGACATACGGGATTTTTTTTCAACTTCGCCAAAGAGCAAGCTGATTTCCTTTAAATTGTTGATGTGCAATATGTATTAGAATGATTTTTTTTCTTACTGAATGACGTCTGAGAAGCACCAGAACATGAGCAGCCCAGCTCCACCACCCACGAGTCGCAGTCTCCCAGGCTTCACAAACTCGTTTGTGTCCAGAGCTCTGTCCTCTTTGAAGCTGCTTTACAGCTTCTTTGTGTATAGAATCCATAAGGTGATGCCATTATCTGATTTACATTACTCAGCTGGCAGGCACGCTTTCCTTCAGTGATCATAAGACTATCTTAAAATAGAAATCCTGTTCTGCCTTGAAGCGCAGCATTTGTTGTGCAAATAGTTCATATCTGGTCAAGATAAGATGTTATATTGTGGCATCCTCCGATGCTATTGTGAAGGTAGATATTATAAACTATAAGGATGTTAAGTTTGTGTACAGGTAAATAATAAGAGGTAATATTACATGTATGTTAACTGTTAGAACAGTGTACTTGATCAGGTAGTGCTATACCAGGTAGGTGTAATAAGAGCTATAAATCCTGGCAAATAACCAGTACCAACTAAGTTTGGTGTAGTCTCTGCGGGGTGTCTTACATTTTTAATATATTTTTAAACCGTTTTGCTGCCCAAGAATGCAGCAGACCTTAACTACTGTGTTTTGGGAGTCTTGTTCAGTCTCCAGCATAGGAAAGGTTCTCAGCTGAAGTAGCCATTAGTTGTTTCACTGGGTCAAAACGCACAGAAAACTGAAAAATGACAGTATGGTCACGGGTTGAGGAATCCAGACAGGATGTGTATCAACCTATGGTTGGTATATGGACACCAAACATATGTGGATCTACTGTGCCACTCCCAGAAGAGTCTATCAATCTTTTTGAAAATAGATATATATATAATCCTCCTCAAAAGCAAATTTGCCTAACCAAGAGTTTTTTTGGATCCACAGTAGGATTTCCTATAGCGAAGGCCTGCCACGATATGAACCTTCCCTTGTGCTATTCCTGGCAGTTGCTCCAAGCACTTCCACGGCCACATACAAGTTGTCTCAAGGGCTGTGGCTGTTTCTCACAGCCGGAGCCAGGCACTTGGGGCCAAGCAGGAAGTGTGGGATGGTGCAGGGAAGCTGGCAGGATTGCCCTAGCACTAGAGTTCTTAACAAGTAGCATCATCTACACAACTCTAAATAGGCACAAGGTTAGAAATTACCATCTTTGTCCCATTGCAATTTAAAAAAATAACAATAGTAACAGTTCCTTTTTAATACATCTTTTGTCTCACGGAGAAGCGATCCCTGCGCCAGCAGTTTGCCCGATGACAAACCCCCATAGCACGTTGAGGGCCCTTGTTTCCCGATAATCTGGAAAAACAAGCCGCCTGGATTGCCTGTGCCAGCATCACAGAGATAATTAAAGTCAAAGCGGGGACTCATTAAGTAATTAATTTGCTGCTCTTACACAGATAAATCTGTTCTTCCTTCTAAATGGCAATGCACCCAGTGGCAAAGAGCTATAAGAAGTCCGTGGCGCTCTGCCACAGGAAACGCTGAAATCCTTTGAAAGCTTTTCTGAGGAAACGGGTACAAAGCAAGGAGGTTTTTGCCTTGGAAGCCAAGGTCCCCGTGCCCGCTGCCGCGGAGGGCGACGCAGGCGAGGGCGGAGGCGGCTGCTGCGCCCGGCCGAGCCGCGCTCAGCCCCCAGCCCCGGGATTAGCCAGGCCGCGCTCGGGAACGCCCTCGGCTGCTCCTGCTGCCGCTATATTAGTGCTGCCCCAGCAAGAGGAATTTTCTTTCGCTCCTGCAGCTGCCCCTGCAAACCCCTCCGGTAAGTGCGCGCTCCCGGCGGCAGCACGGGCTGCCTTCCGCTGGCATTCTTAAACCAGGCTTGTTGCTAGCTAAGGGGTTATTTATGGTTGTTTAGCCTGACAAGTTACACTCTAAAGTCTAAGTTTGGTAGCATAGAATTATCAACAGCATTAAAGGAATAAATACATTTACTGTTGTTTATTGAAGAGGCTAATTAAGCTTACACTTTCATCTGTTTTTAAATAGGTATCAGAGTAGCCTTAAATGTAGGTACGTCCAGAGTGCTCTGGCTCTGTACCGTACGTGTCTGCTTTCATTTCGATGCAGCAGCAATAGCAGAGATCAAGTCATAACAGCAGCCCAATTCTTAAGAGGATTTGGTTGGTTTCTGTTGGCAGCCTGTATGCAAGCCCTGCGTCTCTGGACCCTGCTTGCCACCTGTGCTGCTGCCGTAGGACAAAGTCAAGGACAGAAGAATCAGCAGTGCCCTAGGCTCCACGCTCAGGTACTCTCCTCTAGCAGCCCCAGGGAAAACGCTCTTGTTGTGCTGCCTGTCTGCCCTGTCTCTCTGATTTTTTTTCCTCTTAAACAGGAGGATCCAGCACAGTTTAATTATATCCATTTTTTAAACTAAATTGAAATAAGAAAAAATGGCAAAATATAGCATGCATCCCAGCACTGAGTACTGCATTATTTATTTATTTAGGAGTGGTATAGACTTAGGAAGAGCAAGGCTTTCCATTTCTTTCACATAGCCAGTGCTGGATCTCTAGTTTTGCAGATTGCTGTCAAACCAATGTGATCATTTTCAACAGTCAGTCCTTACATTTCCATAATAATAATAATGTGTTATGTGAAATAGTCCTAAGATTACTTATCTTTAAAAAAAAAAAACTACAAAAAGTAGTTGCTAAATACGAACACAAATTGCAGTAGGGTCTAGCTTTGGCAAGCCAAAGGAAAGGTGCCTGCCCCCAGCTCAGTCCTGCCGACGGATGCGACCGCGCTCAAGGGCAGTCGCTTTCCATGTCCCTGCCCAGCAGATCAACTGCTCACACTTGGGGCTGCTGCGAGAAACCTCTCATGCACTTACGGGCCAGAAGTCAAATTTCTGTCTGGATGAAAGCCAAGACCCTTAAAGCTCTGCCTGAGCATGGATGTGTGTCTAGCTGGGGGAAGAAGCAAACACATGCACTGCTGTCCGCTCAATTTGCTTATGACCTCACTGTGGTGTTTTGCAACTCATCTGCTGCAAACAGCTTCAGTTACATTATTCTTGCAAGCTTTTTAACAGTTTTCTAATGAGCTTTGTTTTGTAGACTAAGCAGATCAAAATAAAGTTCTGTAATACCATCAAAATAAGTAGGGAATGGGAAAGAAGATAAACATATAAATCAAGCAATATGCCCCTTTTCTTTACAATTCCATCAAACTTACTTGCTTTCTGCCCCCAGAAAAACTGACATTCAATTCTTTTAGCTTGCCACAGCATTAGATTTCAGAGCTGTCCCTGATGCCCTGCCCTGCTTTTTTTGGTACAGTTTATAAGGGAGTACATCTGATAGCTAGTCTCAGGTCTTGGAATCGAACATTTGCAGTTCCCAAAATAAATATAGTTTCTTCCTGGCTTTTACCATTTTCTAAAATAGGATATAAAATTTACAAAGAACAGATTCTTACCCATTTTATCATTTTGACTTGCATTTTACTTGCTCAACAAGCTCCCTGTCCTTGCTGTGTCACCTTCATGTGTTCCCTACATCAAAAGTTGTTAATAGATTTGAAACCAAAGCTAGTCTAAGGCAGGCTTACCAACAAAGCTGAAAAAAGAAATCAAGTCATAATTGAAATTCTCAGACTGTCAGTATTCATGCAATTACAATATAGTATGATGGCTTTTTTTTTTACATTATCACTTTTATGACTTCTTATTATTTTATATCTTTATTATAGCTGCAGGTATGAGGACAATATTCCTTTTTTTGTTATTAAGAATTTAGACATGAGACACTAATTCTTAAGAACAAGTATTCTGTCAATCAGTGAGATGGATAGATGTATGATAGATCACTTCTAGAGAAGCTCCCTTAACACTTTACCAGTTGGTGATGCTGAGTGCAGTGCTTTTAAAGGGGCAGCCACCTTAGAGTAGTCCTGGGGCAATATGGAAACCCTATATGCCAGGTCCTGTAGGTTTACAAGGTTATCAGCACAGAAATACTTTGCCTCATATTTTTTGTTCTGGAGGCTTATGAAATGCTGTTGCATAAGGTTAGTGGTAGGAGGCCACATCACGTGCATTGTTTCTGGTTTTACCTTTTTAGATCCACTGGTAGTTGCCCTCCTCTTTCCGCTGAACTCGTTCATGCCAGGGCTCTAGCGGGACCGTTCTTTGGCTCGTAAGGTGCCTTTCCTTGTTTGGCCTCTCCCTGCACAAGCTCTTTCTGTGCAGCATAAAGCATAAAAGCAGCCTTGTTCACAATCTTGCAATCCAGTTGCACATAGGAAACTGCTTTAAATCTGAAGTTCAAAATGGTCTTTACATTAAGCAGTTTTCCTCCTTATTTAACCCAGTTGCCTAGCTGCATGTCTCGTGTATTTGTTGTTTTCAGAACTATCCGTGCTCTAAATGACACATTCTGTGGTTTGTAGGACTGGGGGATTCCCAAAGCTGCGTGAACCCAGTACAGTTCCTTCATCAAGGTATGACTGTAACCTTTGCTGTGCACTTGGAAGGAATCTCCTACATCTTCAATCCAGGCATCTCCTATCACAAACCACCCTCTTTTTATCCTTTCCATAACTCAAGCAAGTACAACCTGAAAAATATTTTCTTTGGGTTTCCCCCTTCTTGCTTCTTTTTAAAGTTTCTTAAAAACCCAAGAGACTAAAACCTTGAATGTGCTTGTGGCCAGTGTGTGTGTCAAGCAAAGATGACCTTTGGGAGTTGTAATCCTTTAACATTTATTTCAAAATACACCTGTTTCAGCAACCTATTTCAGTAACATACCTGTGTAAAGCTCTTCTCAGACCTTTATATAACAGCAGAATAAATAAGGTCACTTAAGGGTTTGCTTAATGTACTTTCAGGTGTCACAAGGAAGCACAAATTCCTTTTCCTGTGCTCACGTAACCTTAGTCCTATATGCAGAAGCACCTGGAAGTTTTCTTACCCTTGCTAGGTGCAGCAGAGGGGTTTTTATTGTTAAAGGTTTTTTCATTGGTGGTTTCTCCAGTCACATTCTTCCCACTTGGCTGCTACATCAGGAATTTGGGGGGGCGGTGGAGGGGTTACATACAGATTTGATGCCTACAGCTTTCCTTAAAGAATTAATAAAAACACAGCTCTTACCAGCTTAATTGCATTTTTCTAATTAGCATTATTCCCTTCTACCTTGTTCTTTCATCAGACTTATCAGCTCTTTCCATCTTTAATCTGCTTTTCTTTTTTTTCCAACTATGAAGCATGGCAATTATGCAGCAAAACAACAGTCTAGGCAGAACTGTTAAACTTTGGAGAAGATTTTGTCAGAAAACTGGTGACTGCGGGAGGTGACAGTCAGTGCATACTTGCAATAATGATAAAGCCCCAATAAAGTCATTACTGCATAATGTTCAGTTGTAAATATAGATACAAGGAAATAGAGGTGGTGACACTACCTGTTTTGACTAATCATGGTTGCCTGAGGCTTTACCCTTGCCTTATTCACTATGAAGACTCATTTTTGCTGCACAAGACTTCTCCCCCTGTGTTAGAACACTCCCTCTCACTGCACTTCAGTCTTTGTGTGCAAATAAAACTATATTCAGAATGAATTAACCCGCAGAGCTGATGTTTAGGAGCACAGCTCAGCAATTTCCCGCCTTGCAGAAGGAAGCGTTTATCAGGCTCCCTCTTGAGCAATGCCTTGTTGAACATCATCCCCGGCAGTGTTTGCCAAGGCTGCTCTTGCCCCGGTGCTTTCCAAACCTGCGCGAGGCTGAAGCAAGAGCGCAGCGACCAGGAGGGTGCCCCGGCCAGGGCCTCCCGCGCGCCGCTCCGGCCCCGGCCCCCTTCCCTTTACATCACTCCTTCCCTTTACATCACCCCTTCCCTTTAAATCACTCCTTCTCTTTAAATCGCCCACACCATGAAGGCTCTTGCCCAGGATCCAGGAAACCAAATGCTCTTGGAACTGCTGCTTGCTGAGGGACACGGTTAGACTGCCCTTTGTTTAGTTTCTGCATTCCAACTCTCCAAGCATGTAAAAAGTTTACCTCCTCAAAGCCAAAGGAATTATAGGAGTCATTTTACAGTGAAAAACTTGCAAAACAGAGTCAAGTGCTTTATCTCGCAGTGCACAGTGCTGTGTACCCACCACAGAGCTGCTATCTGCCTGTTGCAGCTTTGTCTGCCAGCACCGGACAAAACGCAAGAGAAACACCATAAAACACTGCAGAAAGAGTTGCAGGTTTTGATGTTTTCTTTCATGCAACTGGATCACTCGATTCTCTTGTTCTTCCATATTTGTGAATAAATATAAGTGTTCTGCAGATGTAGATCTCAAAACAACTCCCTAAGAATTCCCTACTGGGCATTGTCATGAAGGTTTTGTTCTGATCATCAGCTCTCTCAGAGGTTCCAGATCTGGCACAAACATTTGGAAGCCAGTCCATTGGAAACACATGTTTCTGCATTTGCTGTGCTAATAAGAGATACAAGGAAGAGCAATGACCCAAAAAGTAACTACAGCAGTTTAGGAGGTACCACTTCTACAGGACATGTCTCTGCCTTACGGTTTCCCTCAGGTCGACAGAAAACAAGGGAAGAGAAATTATTCCCAATTAAGGGATTCTCACTGAGTGAGCCAAGAAAGAGTGAGTACAAATAAAAGGAAAGAGATGAAAAGGAAACCAAACTTTATCTGTTGAAGGGAAAAACGATTTAGTGAATTAAAAAACATTTGCTTAATTCAGTTCCCAGAAAAAAAAACTCTAAAAAAACATATTTGCAAACACTACAAGTTAATGTAGAGATGAGTAAGTACCAGTGGTTCATGGAGAATAATTAATGTGACACAAATCCGCTTTCTTTCTTTATCAAGCTTACAGTGCAAATAGCAGTAAATATTACATCATGAGGCTTTTTCTTAAGATATTATGGGATAGCAGGAACTTTTTAGATGGATGGAAAACATGGAAAAATACCACTGGTTCCTGGTTCGGCTGTTAGAAGATCCCTCCTGTCTGTTCTCATTAGCATCTTGGACAACATTAGCCAGAAACTGGGCACGAGGATATTGGAGGATTAGAATTATTTGTTGTGTTTGGCAAATGGGAGCATCGGTCTGGAAGAGCAGATAAGTTCTAGCGAGGCCAAATGCAGAATTTCACACTTCTAGCAGCAATTTCTGCCCAACAGTAATTTTGAGAAAACAGTTGCAAATTACCAACAGAACTTGAATCAGTATCACCACATTGTTGATAACAAAGCAAATGGATTCAAATGTTCATGGAAAAATACTATGTAAAAGACACGGCCCAGGGTTAGTCTTTAAGCTGGAGCCTTTTCAGTGCTGAGCAGTGTGGAAGGTTGTGCCTGGTTCTGAATCCTGTGTTTCCAGGACAGGATGAATGGGATGGAGTGGCCAGGATCTCCTGGGGAAGGAGCGGGGGCTCAGGCAGCACAGAGGAGGCCTGAAGCAGTTGAGCTTAAAGAGCAGCAGCTCTTCAGAGGAGAGAAGAGGGAAGCATCCTGGGGAGCACACCCTTCTCTCCATGGACATTTGGGTCAAATAAGCTCCAGTTGCACTGAGAAAACGTTAGGTTAAAGAAGCAGACGGGGGAAGGTTAGCGAATAAGCAAGCTTTTCTGGAGCAGAAATAAACAGGGTGAAACCCCTGCAGAACGTGAGGAACGGCCGAGTTGAAGAGGTTGGACAAGCAGCTGTTCAGGGCGTTTCCAGCCGAGGACAGGACTGGCCAAGAGCCCATCCTCAGGGATCTCCTCCGCCCGTCTATTGCCCCTTACAACTGCATCAGTCTCCAGCACCGCTGTGGAGAAACATGTGGGCATGTGGGACATGGGTGTAAAGGAAGGCAATGTTACTGTCTTGGAGACTGCTCCCCTTAGTAGTTCTGCCAGGTTGAAGAGAATCTTTTAGATCAGGTGGAAGTTGGATTCCCTCCCTCCCCCATTCAAATTTAGCTATTTAGGAAATACTCTTAATTCAAGAGAAATATTAGATGTGGTAGCATGTGTTACTTTGGAACTTTGTGGCCAAGTAGGTAATAGGAAAATAGGTAATAAGTAATGAGGCAAACAGAGTGATGGGGAGTGGGGCAACGTGTTGACATCAGCCACGTGCTGCAGCATCTCAGCTGCCACAACAACAACAGGGCTCTGAAACCTGCCTGACGTCTGTGCCTGCGCTGAGACTTAAGTGCTTAGTACACAGGATGCTAAGCTATGTAAGCAAGGAAGTGCTTAGCACGTAGTGTGCCTAGGATGGTTAAGAGACCTAGTCTGGTTAAGTTGCACCATTTCCCAGTGACTCGTTTCAGCTTCCAAGTGGCTCTGGATGTCCCATTTCTCTATGTGTCCTTTATTTCCTGCGAGTACGATCATCCTTTCCTTGAGTGCAAACTTACTGAGTAATTTGAGAAGGGAATGAAAACACCCATGAAAAGCAAACCAAACTCGATGTGCTCCCGAGTTAGTACATGCAGGATTTCAATCTCACTCTTGTCTTCCTGTCCTGGTTAAAATACCTGAGCCTGGATGTCACGTGAAACTGTTTCTGCGGGCAGAGCTCCAGTCTGATGGGTAGTGGGTATCGCCCTGTAGGTTTTCTCTGTCAGTATCTCTCTGTTCTCCCTCCACAGATGCCAGAATTTCAGAAGAAGACTGTCCATATCAAGGACCCAGGAAGAGTAGAAGAGATTATTTGTGGCCTTATCAAAGGTGGAGCTGCCAAACTTCAGGTAAAAATAGTAGGACTAACCAGATGAGAAATACAGAAGTTTAAGAATAATACACGTAGCAGAAGTCTATACCTGTGCTTGAGCCTTTTGAGCACACATATAACAGAAATCAGCCTTCAGTTGTCCTCCAAAACTTGTATCTGTCAAATCCCCCAGCACCCCTTCTTGATTCAAGCATAATTCAAACAGTCTGTAATTAAGGAAATGATGTAGACATAAGATTTGTAGCTTCAAGAACTATTCAGACCAAAGGAACTAAAACAAATCCTAAGAAAACGTCCCTCTGGTGGCCCATCGGATGCCTTACCTCACTGTAGTTCAGGAAACTAGGGAGAAATCTGTGTTCAGTCTTGAATTGCCTCTGAGCTGCAGCTGTTGTTGATTATTCAGAAGTTCTAGCCATTCTTTATTTTGTCCCTTCATGTTGTAAGACAGCTTTGCTTTTTCTTTTCTTAAATAGATTATTACAGATTTTGATATGACATTAAGTAGATTTTCCTTCAATGGAAAAAGATGTCCAACTTGCCATAGTGAGTACTTTTTTTTTTAATATGAAATGTTTTGTTCAATCCTTTCAGTTTCTCCCAGATTTTAATTTTTTATCTCATTTATCCCCCAGTATATGAGATTTGATATTGTAAACTGTAGATTTGATACTGTAAACCCTAATGAAGATCTAGAGCGAGTGTCTGTAATGTTACGTGTGTATAGATATTTAATCCTCATTAGTGTGAATTAAATTCAGAGAAGTTCATATATAATTACAGACTTAAGTTCTGAACTGTAAGCTGTGTGTGGTTGTACCTGGTTGTCTTATTTTTCTTAAGTCCTGCAACCAAGAATCCAATATAAGCCCCTTGGAAGTCTTGACACTTTTGTTTTAAAATGCCACAAGATGAAAACAACCAATTTTCTAATGGACTAAATATAGTAAACATACTCAAACACGTAGGATGCCTGGTGATTATTTCAGGAACACACCTCAAGAAACAGTAATTACCTTTTCAACCTCTAGATTCAGAGATGAGAGGAAGGACAAATACATCTTCATGCTCATGAACAACAGCCCCCACTCACCCCTCAAAAAATCCACCCACCTTTCAGTTGTTTTTTTGGTAAGACAAGTTCTGAAGAACAGAGTTGTTTATCCTCAAACACTGCCTTCTGTGCCATTTACAGTGTTGTAGAGAGAAGCAGAAAGAAATACAGTGTCTTACATAAGACTTTTTTTTCCACCCCCACAGACATCATTGATAACTCCAAGCTCATCACAGAGGAATGTCGGAAAAAGGTAATCAGAGAACAGAATCCCTGTCGGTTCCTGCTGTAGACAACTGCTCTGTGCTCAGCCTCTCCTTCATGTTTCCTTACACAGCAGTGTAAGGACATGGATACTCTCCAATCCTTGCTGCTGTGGGAGCATCCTCACTGACTGCAGGGAGTTAGAATTGTATCTGTCACCAGGAGAACAGAAATCATCATATTCTTCGTAACTGCACAGAACTTAACAGTATTCATTTATTCTTCTTTGGTATATCCACAAGTGGCCTGTGCAAAGGATATCTTAGATTCCTCATACCTAAGAAAAGGAACTAGATAGAAGGAAGTTACCTTGATTAGCTAGACCAAACACTATTAAAAAGACTTTTTTTCTCTCCTTTCAGTTACTACAGCTGAAGGAAACCTACTATGCTATTGAAATTGATCCTGCTCTCACTATTGAGGAAAAATATCCATATATGGTGGAATGGTAAGAGGCATCTCCCATCCTAAAACCATACCAATATAGGTTTAACAGTAAGTCTCTAAAAGCACATGGATAGCTGTGTTTAGCTTTTCCCGATGCTTTGCCTGAATTAATCTCAAAGTCCTGTGTGACAACTGCTTTTGCTGTGTTGTTAACCTGAATGAGCAGGACTTCTACAGGATGCTTTTGGTGATGAGATTTAATGGTGTTTCTTTACGCTCAGCTTTGTATTCCTATTGCAGGTACAATAAGTCTCACGCGCTTCTCATAGAGCAAGGCTTGCAGAAGGACAAGTTCGCAGAAATTGTGAGGGAATCGGATGTGATGCTCAAGTAAGTTGCCTTAGATGTGAACTGTACTGGCTTGGAGGGGGTTTTGGTTAAAAAAAGATGGAATGTGACACTATTCTTAGAGGGCAGCAAGTTCTTCATGTCTCCTGTACTGATATTTCACAGCGAAAAGCCTGTGATGATCACACTGGATAAACGAGAAATCTGAAAGTACAGGGGTTTAGCTGCATTAAAAAGCTGCATTGAGGGCATTTTATTACAGTATTGATATTGTTCTTCCCCTGCAGCCAAAGGCTATTTATAAGCCAGCAAAATCCTTGCTTTATTAAATGCCTTCAGTTTGTTTTAAAGTTCTCCAAAATACTAATCTGTAAATTTTGAAATACTGAAACTGGTTGTTACAGCTTAATTTGTGGAAGCGTTTGTCCTACTGGGTAAGTTCTCCTTTCGAAAAACAGACATTCACAGCCTGTCTGTTTGAAAGCTCAAGTCCATTTGGGTTGAACCTTCGCTCACTGGCTAAAGTTCCAATAGGAAGTTTATGGCAGAAGAAGAAAAAAACACATCTAAAATTCTACCCATCTTTACACAAGTGCTCCTCTTTTTCTGAGGTGGTACTCAAAGACTGGAATACTGCATATTAGTTTGGCTTTGGGTATTGAAAAGTTTTTAAGAAAGAGCAAGAAGGATGTTTTCAGGAATTAAAACCAAAAAGGGTATTTTGTTTTGCAAGAAGAACTATAGAAAGTCAAACTTCTGCAGTAGAAAGATGAAAAGGAGAGTATGAAAGTATCTAGAAAGGGTTCTGCAGGTTCAAGAAGGGGGAAGTGTTTTACAATTTTAAACCTTGAAAACAGAATCAGATGTTGAAATGATGTTTTTGTTGAGCCAATGGGTCTTGCTAACCTGAAACGGGAGGCAAAGTTAATACAGAAAAAGGACTAAGGAAAATTCATTTCCTACTCTAGAGAGGATAAGTTAGTCTTCCAAATACTCTAACTTCTTTTTATTTTTTCCTCCATGTTTTTACTTGCTCTTGGACTCATATTTCCATCCTGTGTTGCAGAGAAGGATACGAGAACTTCTTTGATAAGCTCAACGAGCACAATATCCCTGTGTTCATCTTCTCCGCCGGGATCGGAGACATCCTCGAGGAGGTTATCCACCAGGCTGGCGTCTACCACTCGAACGTCAAAGTTGTTTCCAACTTCATGGATTTTGATGAAAACGTATGTAAGAAATACACTTTTCTCAAAAATAATAATGGCAAATGCCCAATGTTACTTCTCGAGCAGTATCTTCTGTTTTGTCCTAGACTCCATCCATTTATGTAATTCCAGAAGTAATTTACGTGTTTTTTAATAGGGCATATTAAAAGGATTTAAGGGAGAACTGATTCATGTTTACAACAAACATGATGGTGCCCTGAAGAACACGGAGTACTTCAAGCAGCTGAAGGACAACAGCAACATCATCCTGCTGGGGGACTCCCAGGGGGACTTGAGCATGGCGGATGGAGTCGCAAACGTGGAGCACATTCTCAAGATTGGCTATCTCAACGATAAAGTAAGTGGCCTCGGGTGAAACGGTGAGCATTAGCAATAGGTCCAGCATAGAAAGTATCAACTATCAAACCAAGTACCATCCTGAAGGCATTTATGTGTGAGATGTCAGATATTTTGCCTGGGCTCCTTGCCTCTTGAGGGTTTTTTCTGACCTATAAGTTATGAAAACACAAATGCAAATTGCTCCACTGTTTGTACTGAAATTCCTCTGGGAACAAAGAAATTAAAAGGGCATTTTGGGGTAAGATTTAAAATTCAAAGACTGAAGAAATTAATTTTCCGAAATTCCTTTTTCCTCTATCCCTTTTCCCTTTCAATACCAGATCAGGAATTGAGCAAAACTGTAGTCTTCCAAATAGCAGCCTCACACTGTGTCTGCTGTCTTGGAGGAGACAGAACTGAGCGTTTGGTAAATTATTGTGCATAACATATAATATATAATATAGTGGCATCTGAGAGAAAACTCCTCTCCCCTGTTTTTTTTTTTTTTTCGGTCTGTCTTTCAGGAACCTGAGAAAATAGTTTCCCTTTCACTGTCCTTAGATGTGAAATCCTGGGGGAAATTTTAGGTGTCATTCCTTGGCATGCGCACGGAGTTCATGTTAAGTTTCCCTACCCTCTGTCACCATGTGGAATTCACTCACAGGAGCCACAGATACTTGCACGGCTCATTCCCTGATTTTTGGTGGGAACACAGGGCAATATTTTATTAGAGAAAAATGTGTTTATATTGTAAATTTAAGTGAATCTCTCCCTCTCTCTCCTTTCTGCAATCAGGTAGATGAGCTTTTGGAAAAATATATGGACTCTTATGACATTGTCTTGGTGAAAGATGAATCCTTGGAAGTGGCCAACTCCATCCTACAGAAAATCCTGTAAAGCGCCGTCTCGAGTCACTCCGTTCCTTGCAGGAGGCCACTGCACAGAGGAGCCCACTTGTGCCATCCTCCTGCTGTTTGTTACTCATTCACAGAACTCCTTTATTTAATTTAAAGCTCTTACCATCCTCTTGGTATTTGGAAGCCCACACGCTCCCAGTCGTCAGCCAGCGGCTCCTTTAGCTGTCCTCACGCTGTTCCTTGTCTCACACTCCCGTGGTGATGGCCGATTTGCCTTGGATTTGTGGCTGTGCTCAGCTCCGCTGCTGCCGGAGCTCCGCGGCTCTCCTTCCCGGAGCTCCGGCCGCAGGGTGCAGCGCAGGGGCGGAGGCGCCGGCTCCGCGCTCGGCTCCCAACGGCACCGCCGCGCTCTGCAGGAGCTCAGTAACGCGCTATGGATGTGCACCCAAACCTGTCATATTTTAACTCAGTAAAAATGCTTTATTCACCCGATTCAGGCAGCACTTGCTCTCAATAGATGTTTTCGAAACGTTTGATGGTTGCAGAATATTCTGTATCCCTTCTGTTTGCTTATCCTTTGTGGAGC
>JAUBOD010000256.1:3473901-3490413 GCA_032353885.1 Nothura maculosa | reverse complement strand
TGTCGCACGCGGCGCGGAGCGGGGAGGACGGCGAGGAGGACGAGCGGCAGGATGAGGCAGCCCGGGGCAGCCGGAGGCGGCACCGCAGCCGCCATGAGGCGGCGGCCGGTGGCAGGAGCCAGGAGCGCCACGAGAGGAAGAGGAAGAAGCGGGAGGAGCAGCAGCTCCAGAAGCTCCAGCACCTGGAGTCGTTGTAAGGAAGGGCGGAGGGGCTGCCCGCCGCCGCTCGGGTGCCGGCCCGGGCTCCAGCGGCCGCTGCTCGCTCTCTGTGTGTGTCGGGAGGGGGCAGGGTGGCATTGTTCAGCGCAGGGAGAGATTGCTTTATGCTAATTTCTATATATGTATAATATTTTATATTATTTCATTTAAATGGGGCTGCCGGTTTCTGCATGCCCATCATTTACCGCTCCACGGCGTTTCTTGCGCCATCCCCAGCGCCTCCTCCTGCAGACCCCTTGTGCCAGGAGAGCTGTGGAGAGGATCCCTTTTCCCAGCAGGTGTGACCGCAGGGCTCCCAGGTCCCGGAGCAGCACGCGGGCCTCCGCAGCACCGCCTGTTTATTTCACGTTTGGGGTGATCCAGGCCAGCCTGAGCAATGGGGACGGTGTTGGCCGCTCCATGAGAGTCTCCGGACCTGGAGCCTCTAAACAGCCCCGTATGTAGCTTTTCCATTGGGACGGGTGTCCTGTCTGTGCAGAACAGGCCTGTTTTTATGCACGAGTAGGTGGGTGTTTCACCCGCTTCCCTGCAGAGTCACAAGGCACCGTCGCCTCCACACCTGCCAACGTGAAGGGTTTAATACCTGCAATACGACACAGGTTGTGAAGAGAGACAAGACGTGGTTAGTCTGACACGTTTCAAAGTGTCACCTGCCAAAACTTCCTCCTGACTTTGTAAGGATTTCTCAGGAAAGGAGAGTCTCTGCTGAAGGGGAGCCTCTTCTTGCAGCAGAGCAGAGCTGTTCAGCAGGTTTCCACTGGCGTAGTTTAAAAGAAGATAGAAAGGTTTCAGATGTGCTAAATGGCTCCATTAATAGCCCACAGTAAAGTGTGTGTGCCATTGTCCTGAAAGGGGTTGAAAGGGAGAGAAGGATCAGGCCGTTCTCTAGAATGTAATTTTCTCCTTTCCTATAGGAAGTTATGAAGTGTTACAAACAGCACTCAAGACTTGTCATTAGACAGGAGGTCAATCCCATTATTTTCTGGCATTTAACTCCTAAATAGATACCAGCTTTTCTTTCAGTTACTGTGTCCTACATAGCACCTGCTCAGTATTTAGATTTTAGCAGAATATTGCAGAATAGATGGTACAGTTGTCAGCAAGACTATATTTAGATGTCAAATAGAGCGAGGGAAAGATTGGTTACGTTATATGAAATTTAGCTGGCAAAGCCAGATTTAAGGACTAGCCCGACTTGACATTTGCAGCTGAGTGTAGCTGTGATTCAGCAGTGCTGGAGCAAAGAAACTTGGATCATGGAAATCTTGGGAGAGGGATGAGTAGCTACAGAAAAAGCTAACGGAGCTGTGACTGTGTGGTAGCTGCAGCTGAATCACAGGCACGACACGGCTGTACAGCAGTGACTAAAATAGCTGCTCCCACACAAGAATATGAACGTGAAGGATGCTTGAAAAAGATGCATGTTGTGCTATGACAGAAACCTGGCTGCTTGGAAACATTCGGGGTCACTCGCATCCAGGTATCCCTGTTGTGCTGTAACTCCTAGTAATTATTGGTTCATTAAAAGATAAGGGAAAATGTGAGGTGAAAGTCCTGACAGCACTTCAGTGGTATGTTTTGTCAGTTTATTTGTGATAAGTTGCAGAAAGTGGAGTAACTCTACTTTTATTGCTTTCCAGCTATGAGAAACCTCCCCCCGGGCTAATAAAGGTTAGTAAATATATTTTAGTGCATTTTTAACATTGCAAGGGTTTTTCACACAGCATGTATTTAGTCATCTTTCTTCAGTGTCTGGGTAATCTATATAAATTAAAGAGAAAATTAGGTCCTTAGATAAAAGAGAATACCAGAACTCCTTAGTTACAAGCTGGTCAAGGGTAAGGGAAAATGAGGTAACATTACTAAAAGAGTCAAGTATTTTGGATCCTTTATGTGTTACAAGAAAAGGAAATGTTATGGAGGAAATAGATCCCTGTTAAATTAGGACCTATGTGCTTGGGGTATTATTTATCAATTTATTATTTTTCTTATTCCTATCTTTATCCATAGGAGAATGAAACAAAACCAGAAGACTGCATCCCTGATGTTCCAGGCAATGAAGGCGCACGAGAATTCCTGGCACATGCCCCAACTAAAGGCCTTTGGATGCCTTTGGGAAAAGAAGTCAAAGTTATGCAGTGTAAGGATGAATATATTCCAGACATCCCTGCACCTTATTTTTCCCTGGAAGGCAGACAGGATGTGTGGCAGAAGGATGATGAGGTCCAGGTAGCCTGGCATCATATTGGTGTGAAAGCAACCAGTACCTTGGAGACTACATGTAATAGCCTTACATCTTATGAAGGTTACGTGTAGCACCGTCAAACTCGTATCTCTGTATCTGTTCCAACAAAAAGAAAATATTTTCAGTATAAATACACATTTTTTTCTGAGCTGGCTCAGAGATGCAATTCACTGCTGCCTTTTTTGTTGTTTTTTTGTTTTTTTAAAGGTTGGAGGTGTAAACGTTACGGACACAGAACGGGAGATAAAGAATGCCCCTTCTTTATTAAAGGCAATCAGAAATTGGAACAATTTAGAGTAGTGAGTACAAATACTCTAGTATTAATGCTTTTATTTTTGGTATTGTTGAGTAATTTTGCAAGGGAAAAGAAGCCTATTAGATGATGCTCTGTTAAGGACTTTTCCTCTGTCTCTAGTATAATATGGATGCTGAAAATCCATAATAACGAGCGAGCTACCGATGTGGTTGGATGTTTGACTACTGTGCAGCAACTCTGCTCTTCAAGAAGAAAATAATTAGTATTTATATTTAAATTTGAAATCTTCAAGAAGCCATTTCAACCATTGTATCCCATCAACTGTTACAGCCTAAGTTGTATGGTAAAATACCAACAGAACAAAATACAAGTTTAGTGAAGCTTGAGCTGCCCACATCACCGCTGCTTCAGGCCTTGTGCTCTCAGTGTGAACAACCACATCGTGGAGCCTGTTGTCTAGCTCTGCAGTCCAGTCCTGGCCTGTGCTTCCCATCTCCTGCTACATGAGGCTGCACCGCAGGATTGCACGTTCCTTCTGCATTCCAGTGTTTTTAGTTATAACTTTTCCTATTTTTCTGCACTGTAAAGCTATATTTGAAATGCTCATTGTTTTATTTCTTAGGTCTTGCTTCTTAGCCTTGAAAATGCCATCAGGGCTCATCTGGGCCAGGGTGCTACTGCAGATGAAGTTTTTAGGCCAGTCCCGTGACCAGATAGCTTCTATCCTACTTTTTTTTAAAAAATTTTTCCCCCAGGCTTCTTCTCTGTTGCAAAAAACCTCTTGCTTTATGTCCAAGGCCTTTCATGATTCATTCCTCAAATTTTTCTTTTTCTACTGTAATTTCAATTCCCATTTCTGAGCAGCATTTGACATTATCTGTCTCTTTTTTTGTCCTAAATTTTCTACAGAAATTCTGACTCCCTTTTTTTTTTTTTTTTTGCAGCTTTCTTTCTTGGGATGAAATCATAATCCTAATTCCATTTTAAATATCCACCAAGTTTATTTGCTATCTTATTTCAAAGCTATCTTTCACTGCAATTCAAACTGTAAAAACTAAGAAGGGCAGTACATGTAGTGTGCTCCTACTCATACCTCATGACCTATTTGTCTTATATTCCCAGCTACTGTATTCCTGCCTCCTTGTATCCAGCTCTTTAAAATATGATATAAAAAAGCACAGTTGTTACTTATTTCAATTTCAATGTTTATTCTTTTTGTAGCTGTTCATATATAGTATTTCCATGGTGATTGTTATAGTAATCAGTAATAGTTGAGAGAGAGGGAACATATCTAAGGAAGAACCCCTTAATTCCATAAATAAGAGTTTTCAAAGGAAAAGATTAACCAAAAATGTGTCTGACAGTATGCTTTTTAATTAAGAGCTTACTGAGTATAAATCATCTTTTGATTAAAGCCCCCGTGTTAGGTTGCTGTGTTGTTTTGTTTTTCTTAAGAATTAAAGCAGTGAGTGGTAAAAATCTTTTCCATGCCAACACTGAATTTCTGTCCTCCACTTCCAAAGGCACATGAAGACCCAATGTATGATCTAATAAGAGAAAACAAACGTCATGAAAAAGAAATGAGGTAAGTCCTTGTAAAAGAAAGGAGGTAAGTGTATCCCTGTAGTAAACTGCATTTTCACTTGGAGTTTTTAACTTTGAGAATGTTTTAGTAATTTAAGATTTGAAGGTGAAGCATCATTGTAAGCTACTCACGACTTCAGAGCATCTTTCAATGGGAGCTTCTTTATGTTAACAAACAGAAGCATTTTTTAATAATTTGCGTGTTTGTGAAAGCTCTGATTAAACTCATAATGCAGCCTTTTGTATGCAGCTGCCATTTGTCAGGCTGGATGAAAGGTAGAATAAGTTATAAGCTGGAGAAGATTCTCATTCATGTTTTCAAATGTGCTCAGGATACAGCAACTGAAGCAGCTCCTGGAAGACTCTACCTCAGAAGATGACGACAGCGGTGGCAGCAGTGAGGATGATGATGAAAGTAGCAGCAGCTCCACGTCCTCAGAATGTAGAGATAAACACAAGAAAAAGAAGAGAAAGAAAGAGAAGAAGAAAAAAGAAAAGAAGAAGAAAAAAAAGAAAAAGCATAAATCTTCTAAATCTAATGAGAAGTTGGAATCTGACTGACAGCAGCTGTCTGCTGCATGCTTATTGAGCCCTACTTGGGAACTGTAAGGAAACACCCAAAGAATGAAGAATCCACCACCAGAAAGCGCTTTATTAAACTTGGACCATAGAGATGGGCACCTGTATCTATAGCATCCTACACTGGCTCTGCTTTTCTGCCCCTCTGCAATGCTGCAGCCAGAAAAGAGGTGCATTAAGCACTGGTTTTAACTCAGTCACCCCAATCTCTGCCCTGTAGAGCCGCTGCTGAGGGTCCTCTAGCTGGGTCCTGTGGGCCTCTGTGTCACCACATGTGATGAGGGCCAGAAAGCAGTGACCACCCAAGCATTGCTAGCAGGGCAGCAGGAGCAGCCAGCTGCCTACTGAAGTGTGTTTTGTCCATGAATTTTACTGTATGCAAACAGTCACTGCAGTGGGGACTGCAACGTGCACTGTGCAAGGCAGCGACACCTCATTTGCAGTAACCATCATGAGCAGCTTGTGCTGTATCGTTTTCTGCAAACTGCTGCGAGTTCCCTGTACTTACCCCAGCCCCTGCAGTTGGGGGAATAAAAAGCAGTGCTGAAGAGGGATGGGGGGATTTGCTTCGAGACAAAGCTGCAGTGTTAACAAGACTTGTTCTTAGGTATGGCAGAATCTCTACACTGTCACCCTTTGTGGTACAGTTTTGCTACACTTAGGTGTTCTCCCAATGATAGAATGGGAAGCCCAGCATGAGAATGGGATGATTTTTAGTGTGAAAAACTATAATTTTGAGTTAAGGGGGGAAATGAAAGAGTTATGCTGTTCTACACACTTCAGTATCAGTTGCTTTGATACATCTTGAGATTTTTCCTTTTTAAAGAGCTTTGGGGAAGTAAATTCCAACTTGTTTTGTATGTTTAGTAGAGTTATTTTGATTAGTATGTTTTATGAATCATACTGCAAGAAGAATCTGAATGTGTGAAAGGGCTTCAGAAGGAGTTTCAAGTAGGTGCATGTAAGCAAAGACTAGTAGCATTGGACCTACAAGCTGAAAAGAGGGAAGTTCTGAGTATTTAACTAACCCTGGACACTGACAAAGATTATTTTCTAAATGACCTTGCAAGGCAGATGTGATAGAAAAAAAAGATACAGCTATAAAGTGCATTAGAGGGGGCAGGTGTCTCTCTTCTCCAAAGTTCAAGAGCTGGTGACACAAAACTGAGTAGAGGACCTAGATGTTCATAGGTACCCTGAAAAGGTTAGGAAGCCTAGACTTGCTTTGAAATGACTAGATCATGTTTGATCTTAGGCAGAACCTAGTTTCTCCAGCTGCATTTATAACCAGAAAAAAAAAAAAAAAAACACTATAAAACTTTAATGTCACTGGCCATTATCAATGAAATTCAGGCAGAGCAGATAAAATACACTTAACTATTTTTGAGAGCTCTCTCAATCTTTGGAAAGGATGTTAGGCTAAGTATATATTAAAAATTTCTTCTTCCACCTTTAAATTCTTAAAAGTCTAGAAGTTACTTAGCAAAAATAACACCCCTTCCCTTGTCACTCATTCACACTACTTCCTGGGAAAAGATGAACAAGGTCTAATTAGAAGAATATTCTCTACCACTTTTTCCCTTGCATTGCTTTGATGATTTAGCATTTTGAATAAGCACCGACAAGAAAAAGACAACCCATTCACTGATAGAAAATGTTTTAGATTTTACTGTATCCCTAGTAACTTTACCAGAAGTCACCTTCATCTATTAATCATATCAGTAACTTAAGGTGAAACTGCCCAATGGACTGTCATATCCCCAAAGCTTGAATATTCTAGAGTGTTGTTTTTTTCTTCCATTCTTCTACTGCTGCTATTTAGCAAATCTCCCCATGAAGAAATTTCCTCATCAGTGACTCCCAGCAGTTCCTGTACTCATTAGAAGCTCCCAATGTTATGAAAACCATGGATTTTTAACAGTTGAAAAGGCATGAGAAGATCTACGGGGGGGGGGGGGGCTGGCCCATAGGTTTGATACGACTGGGGCCACTGTGACTATTCCTGCTTTTGTTGCTTAGTTTAGCTTATGCAAAACAGACGGGTATTTTCCTTCTAGTCTTTTATCCCTCCTCTTAACCTGTTTTGTAGAGTTTTACCTATCAGCATTCACTAATTCAACAATCAAGAAGGCCTTAAAGGAAAGGCATTCTTTTTAGCAAAGGTAATTTAAAACAAATCTCTCTTTAAATACTAAATCCTCTTATTTCACCAAAATGGTGCCACGGTCCCTCCTTACCATTTCCTAATTACCCATGGAAAGATGAGCTGTAGCAGGTCTCTGCTCAAACTCCAGATTATAGCCAGTTCCAACAAAGTGGAAAGTAGCCCCATTTCAATAGAGTACAAGTTTAATCAGCAAGAAACAGCAGCCAGGTTAGTGCAAGGCGGTAGGATTCACTCCCTCCTGTGGCATTTTAGACAGTGGCAAAGTTTGCATTTAAGAGATACTAGGTCTTCTGGGAATGGGTAGACTGGGAGCAATTCAAAACCAATTTCTATTAATAGGGAATGTTTTCTGGATTTATATCTGCATAGAATCAAGTCACATTCTTGCAAGACTGAATAGGTTTATATTTAAATCTCAACTTTTTGGAGTGCATAACGTATCTAAGAACCAACATCTTTTGTCAGGGATTCCTGTCTCTTTTGCAGGCTTCATTTCCCTTTGACAGCGCTACCGAAACGTGCGTGGCAATAGCGTTATCCCAGTCCTGTGAGGTGCTGCCACAGCATATTCAGTAGCCCTGCAGCTCCAGCTCCTCATGCTCAGCTCCCAGCCCTGGGGATCCTAACGCTGGCAGCCAGTCTTTGCAGAAAGATTACGCAGCAGAAATAGACACGTGCCTATGTCTGTCAAGCAGCCAAAGGCAGCTCAGGTTTTATGATCTTGCTGAGCACGAATGGCCAATGGCAGTGAGTCAATCCAGGAAATTCAAGGATTCATTTTTGTTTTAACAGTACCTTTGCATTTCCTTGCTGTGTCAGGGTTAGCATGCAAGGACTGTTTTTGCCCTGAGCTCCAGTTCCATTGTCTTGAAAGGCCCTACTATCTCAACAGATCTGTGGTGAAGCAAGAAAGAGCAGCATAAGAGGAAGAGTTCTATACCACACAGATGCTAGCACACTGAAAATTAAAGTATAGAATTAAAATCCAACAAGCCAACACACCATGGGCTCCACCCCAGGCACTCTGCCACAGAGGTTTTTGCTACAACTAACACTGGAAATTCTGAGTCACAGACAACAAGTCTGTCCAACAAAACAGCCACTGTGGGAACCCCAGAGGCACCTACTGTTCATTTTGTGCCTTGCCAAGAAGTGAGTAGATTCCTCAGCTGCCCTTCAGGAGATCCTGCAGAAGGCAGGTGGAGTCTTGAGAAACGCGGTGCAGCTCTGCTCTAGTTAAAAGCAGATAGTGCTGCCAGACAGCACTCACTCAGCACTGGCCTAGCAAGCTCCACAAGGGGGAACAAGAGCCAAGCTCCACAGGGAGCAAGAGCCTGACACATGTATAACTAGAAATCAGTGTTGGAAATCACCACAGCTGCTTACCTGTATGAGCAAAGGAGCCTGAGCTTTGATTCACAGCTTTTAATAATAGTTTCTAGCCCTGAGCCTTTCTGAACCGCAGCCCTTTTATGCACCTTATACACAGGTCTAAGCCTAAGACTTTAAGATGCAGTCTGCAGGTCTGCATTGATGCTTCCTGAAGGAAAAAAACAAGTAGAAGACTTAAGGGTACAGGACTAATACTAATGCACTTGAGTGCACCACACAAAAACTCTCCAGAAAAGTATTTCTTAAACATTCATGCACACTACTTAAAGCACAGAGGCAAGTGTACTCTGATGTCAAGGGGTTAATTTATAAGAGCATTTGCTTTGCACAAAAAGCTGTTTACAGACAGGGAGCTGTTTACCCAGTCCTGCTACTCCCTCACATGCTCTTGGGTGCCTGTGGCACCTAGCCCTGAAGTAGCTCTTATATCCGAGCAGAGAGCAGCACAAAACTGCTCAAAGGCTGGAAAAGCCTCATCTGGGGAGGAGTCTTTGTGAGGTGCTGGCCATTCCCCAAAGCACCTTCAACCCCCCTGGCTCTTGCCCTTACCAGGCCAGGATCAGAAGGCAGCCAGTTAATTCTGACAGCAGAAATGGCCTGATGTGCAGTACAGCTGCACTCAAGTTCAGGGAAAAGAGGCCAGTCCTTAAACCTTCCAACTAGAGCGGTTTCCTTAGCCTCCCAGTTGAGAAAATTCCAGCACTTACTTTCCCCCTCAGAATACAAAGCCTGGAAAACTGGCTACCTCTTGAACAAAAAACAGCTTAGTTCTTTATTATTCAGAGCAAGAACATTAAAAAAAAACTATAACACTTTGCTTCAAAGAATCCTGTTCTCCTTATTTGTTCCCCTCTCTCCACACCAACCTTTGAGGTTCTGATGAAATAGAGAACCTTAATATAAAAAACTTAAGGCAGCACAGAAGGCAGTTAAGACTTTGTATTTTATAATTTCTTGTGGTGTTCAGGGTGGAAGGGAAAATACAACTTGGTATCACCATGTTACTGTTGTTCCTTTCCCCTAATAGCTTGGGGGAAAGGCTGTAACAGCTCTTTAACAAGTGAAATTCGGAGAGTGCTATTAAGAAAGAACACTTTAAAGCTCCTTATTAAGAGGGAAACCTCAATGTTCCCCACTGACAGAAAACAAGGTTACAGGTCAAAATGGTGCACATAGACTTTGAATGCAGCCACAGAAAGTACTTTTTTGGTTTTTGTAAATCCCCATGGGTCATTGTAGAGCACAGAATAATTACACACAGGTGGCTGAGAAGGCAGAAAACAAGTCCCACCTCCAGTTCCCACCAAATCCCATCTTAAAGGAAAACTTGACTTCTGTAATTTCATTTCTTCGCTCATATTTCTGCTCAATTTGTCATCCTCACACAGCAACACCTTCCTGCATGGACTGAGAACAGCGGGAGCCATGAGCTATTCACCTCATCTAAGCAAGTCCACTCCCTAACATAGCTCAGCAAGAGACCCAGTTTTATCTTGTTAATACTACAGAAATGTCAATATAGAGAGTTCTGCCAAGGACAGCATCAAGGACAGTAACACAAGTTTTCAGTAACAAGTCAGAAGATGGGATAATATGAAGCAAGCTCAGGGGCCTGTTTCACCTCTCAAAGCCACTTCTCCAGGTATGGGTGCCTATCAGGTAGCTGTTCATTTTCTGCCCCACAGAAGGGGAGGGGAAGCACCCCATTTATTCAGTGCTATTTTTATAGTCCTTAATCATGCAAGGTAAGAGCTCAGGGACTGTGTGGAAATTGTAAGACAGAACTTCACTTCACACAACTTAGAGTATTTCCCTTTACACTTTTACAGAGACAGCCTTACCCAAAAAACAAACAGAATGATGGAGGAGAACCCAGCACTTATGTCTACACCTTGCAGGCAAGCCATGAGGAGATGAACTTGCAGGCATCATGATCCTACAGAGCTTAGGAGCAGCTATGCAAGCTGCTAGGCAACAGCAGCATTCATATACATGAAGTTTTTGCTTCTGTTTACAGATGGAATAGAAGTCTTGGAGTGCAATTCTAATAAATTTATTATTTAAATAATAGGTGTGCTATTTACAAAAGTTGGCTTAATTTAACATTGAATACTTACTTCCATTTTTAATAGCATCCTCAGTCTTTACAGTGTTGCTTCCTACCCTTCATGAGCTTACAGCAACTTACAAAATATACAAAAGCAACTAAGTTTATGGATTTACAGAAACTTCAGACACTTTTGCATTTCCCGTCCTGCCCCAATATTCGCAGTTATCTTCTCTTATAGAGAGACCTTCTTGTTCCACGCCCTTGAAGAAAAGAGATGCACATCAAATCAATCTTGAGTTTTTCTCTGCCTCCAAACAATATAGGTCAAGTGGCTTCCAAAGGAAGACTAGGCATCAGCAACTGCTCTTCTTGTTGCTGTGACAGACAGACACTGGTGGCTGAGATTAGAACTACACACACAGCTCACACAAGGATGAGGAGCTCTTAAAGGGTGCTGGCCAGTATCACAGGGCTAGAACCCCCAGTAGAAACCCCCTATCAAACAAGTAGGTTTTCAGTGTGCTCTATAACTACATCAAAGCTTAGGGAGGCATCCAAGATATTGACCAGTTGGGAAGGGGCAGAATATAATAGATCATTGCCAAATTACCAGGGGGGATATACAGATAATTGCCAAATTACAAGCTATCCCAGCTGCTCTTACTAAAGGAGATGAACTATTAAAATTGTAACACCTATATTTAAATAATTAGATGTGAAACTAACAACAATTTAGACTAATAGGACACTTCAACTGCTTTAAGCAGTTGCAGACTCTAGTAAAGAGTGAAGACTCTTCTGGTTAATATTTTGTTGACTTGGAGAAAAGCAGCATCTTCTCCTCAATGGATATTGTAGTTAGCTTTAGTGTGCCAAACTTTTCTTTCCCAGAGGAAAGTTTGATCTTTAATTAGCTTCTTATGCATATCAGTTTGAATTATAGCCATTCCAGGTCTCCCACAGGTGCTTGTTATTGAACCTGCTTAATGACTTGCTCCTCTAGTCTTCTTCACTTTCCTCCAAAATAGCAACAAGGTCCTACTCTATAAAGCTTTTAAAGTTTTTAAAAGCATCTATGTGCCTTAGTGATGCATTATATTAAAATACTTCAGCCAAAATGATCCTATAGGTTAGGGAAAGGCAAGCACTGCAAGAAGTGACCCAGGAGCCAATATTTTCATATGAAACAATCTGGAAATTACCATTTTGGAAGAATGTTACCTGTTCAATGCTACAACAATATTCACAGTAAGATGAGCTTAAATTCAAAGATTAACATTTTTCTCTCCTTTATGCATATGCTGTAATTTCATGGACGATCCAATAGCTTCCCAAATCACAAACTGAGGAACATTATGGCTTGGGATGGTTTTACAGTTATGTGCACAGCTGGTACCAATAATACTGACCTCTGCGTACAGCACTTCTAGGCATCTCCCACACTTCCACCTCTTCCACCTCACCTCTCCTGTCTCTGCGTTTGGAGAGGGGCTTGCCTATTCTCTTCTTCTTTGGCTTCACCAAAGGCAGGCAACCTAGAGAGCCAGATACAGCTGTATTTCTCTAAATCAATAATAAAGCAAGTTCAAGCTTGATTTTCCCCTAATGCTCTCAAAGTGTTTATTTTTCCCTTCCCTGTATACTCCTTTGTGCCCATTTCAGCAGCAGCTAAATGGAACATCACCTCTCAAGCAAGACTTTTGGCCTGCAATATATAATTATTACATAACCATGACTCTGGTTGCATTATATTTTAATATTTAAGGAAGTTACATCTCAATGCAGCATAAAAGAATCCAGTGAGGGCTAATTCCGCTCCTGATCACTCAAGTGCTCAGGAGTAACTGAGCACTGTTCAAGTCAAGTTACTCAGTTCCAATATTATCTTAAAACACAGCTTGTCACTTGAGGTCTATGAAGTCATAGGCTTTAAGTGTCCAGTTCTAGTAGTCAAATTCAGCATGTGATGTTGTTACTAAGCAAGGAGAAGAAAAACCCACCACATCAAGACCAAGAGAGAGGTTGTACCTTGTTCTCTGCTTTTGGCTGGAGGTGAGAGACTCTGCATTCTGCTGGTAACTTTGGGTTTGGCACCACTTCTAACCCAAAACTCCTCAGCTGGTATCACCAGGTTTTCCCTTAACAGTCTTCCTAATTCAGTGGAGGAAAGAGGAAATTTCAGCTCAGTATCTACTTTTGCTAATGTTATATTATTTAATCCACAATGGGAGGCTAAACACAAAGATCACCAAATCTAGTTTAAGCCTGCTAACAAAGAACATAACTTCCTAAGGACAACAGTTACTGGCAGCTTTGTATGAAGGCTTCAAATCCAGCACAAGTTTAAGAACATAAAAGTTAAAGAACTCTATCAATCATGAGGTCATTAGCCCTCAACCACTTAGAATAACTGAGGCTACTGCATTCTTCGGTCATTACAATTTGGAGTTCCAATCTGGAATTTCCTGTGTTTTCCAGTCATTAACCATCACCTTCTCCCTCAGTGGCCAGCTTACCTCCCAAGAACTTCTGCAGCTTCCTCTTGTGTTCAAATCCCTCTTTTTCTGCTGTAGGCCTCTTTCTTCCATAATATCCATAGTCGCTACACATAGCTTCATCCTGGTCCTTCTCCTTTGGCTTGTAGACTAGGCCAATATTTTCATCCAGCCCACTCCTAGCTTTTATTTTCTCCGGAGCAGGCCAGCTAATCAGTTGAGCTGGTATAGCATTCTTAGGCTGTTTCCAAAACACCTTCTGGCCAACCTGACGGTAGAAACTTCCCCTACGAGGTGTCAAGATCCCATATGGAGTTGCTTCTTGAAAGAAATACTCGATTTCATCCATATCCTCATCCTCTTCTTCATCCTCTCCATCTTCATCTTCCTCTTCTCCCCTCACAAAATATTCTTCCGAGTCCTCAGCTTCTGACAGACGCTTAGCAGCTTTTTTCTTGAGAGAATAAATCTTTTTCATGCTCGAAGACCTAGGAAGGGCTACCAGCTTTCTACCTTTACCAGAATCCTCTTTAATTTTCATAGGTGAAGGTTTGGTGACATCCTGGCTGTCAAAACTATTGATCTGCTCCTTTACGACCACTTCATCTTCGTTGAGGGACCCGGCGCTTCTAATTTTCTCCTTGTCCAAGCCCTCTGTACTCTTCTGGAAAGCATACGTGCTTTTCTGAAGCACATAGTCGGGGACAAAATAGGACACTGCGGCATTATCAAGCGATGAACCTTCTTCTCTAGAGGACATCTCCTCAGAGGAGAGGCTGAGGACGCTCTGACGTTTCCGCTGGGGCAAACACACATCGTAGCTGTAGTTGGCATCCATGCCCTCCAAGCAAGCCAGCCAGCTGCTAGAAGGAACATACTTCTCCACAGACTCATCACACCAGATACTTTTATCGGTTTGACTCTCATTGGTGGCGCTGTGGCTTAGATTCAGCTTCTTCTGCTGGAAACTCAAGTCGCTCATGACCTCCACGCTAGATGGAAGCAGTCCTGATTGCTGAATGAAGCTGGACTCTTCTTGAGAGGTTTTTGAGCCTGCAGTTCGTTTAGAGCTGGAAGACTTCTTGGCTACCAGCACATCTTGCCTTGTCACTGGTTGGTCAATGCCAACAGTCCTGGCCAACTCGATTTGCACCGACATGGCTTCACCTGGAGGGGACTGCACCCTTTGGCTTGCAGTCACCTGCTTCTCTGCATCCGGCTTCGCTTCATTTTCTTGGCCCTCCTTTTCTTGCACAGCTTCAACACTCTGTTTTGAAGGCAGAACAGCTTTTCTCTCTTCTATGTAAGTCCCCGGCACCAATTTCTCCCCTTCATGAGGGCCATATATCATCCCTTCACACGAACTCACAGAAAACAGGTCACGCTGCACTATATTCTCTGGGACTGGCTTACCACTTGCCACATCGTACAAGGGAATAGTTTCTTTAAAGGACTTCCACAACTGAATTGCTGGAGAGCCATTCCCATACTCTATTCTCACTTCCTCCTTCTCAAAGGCATAGCTTCCCGAAGGAAGGTTTCTATACTGCGCAGAGCTGGAAGGGCTCTTATTATGGAACTCTCTGTCTACCACAATGGAAGATCCAGATGAATCTTGTTTCTCTGAAGTACTTTCAGTCTCTGTACCTATACCAGAAGAAACACAGGCCATATTTCCTGCATCACAACCTTTCGTTTCTATATGGGCATCTTGATGCTTCTTTGGCTTGTTTTCAGGCTGTCTAGGATCAGTCTGTGTTTCCTTCGTCTCTGTTTTCTTCCCAGGGGTACTATAATGCCTGAATCGTGTTGCATGATAAAACATAGGGGAGGGTGGGGGAGCATTAAAATAAGCCCTTCTGTTAATCCTTGCATGCATTGGATGCTGCGGAACAAAAAATCCAGGGTACTCATGGAGAGCAACTGAATAAAATGGAAAATACGCATTTCCACTTCGGAAGCCTAGACAGCAAGAATAAAGAAAAAAAAAATACAAGTTATCCTCCCAAAACAAATTGTTCTGGACAACTGCTGACCCATGCAGGGATCTCTACAAGGTCTGCCCCTTGAAGTGACACACTGCAACTGCCAGCATTGGAAAGCAAGTCCTGTACAGAAACCCCAGAGCAGGTTCCTTGCTATGGAGCAGCTGCACTTGGCAATCAGAGGTTGATTCTGTCCCCACAGCATGGGGTGATCAGCTTTCCAGGTTTTTTGCTCTTTTTCCCCCCCATCGAGCCAGTTTTGACTTTAAAAGGCAACTCCAGTTACATGTCGTAATTAGCTTACATATACGATTTGCGTTATATATTCAGCAATACCGCTTCTTGGGATGCTTTAGTTAAATTTATACAGGCATTCAGTGTGTGCACATTATGAAGGTTATTTACACACACACACACACACACACACACACACACACACACACACACACACTCTCATTCTTTGAGATATTCCAGAGCCCTGTATTTTTGTTTAACTTCCATTCTGCAGAAACAGGTCTTTCAATAACACTACAGTTAACTACTACTTCAAAACCGAGATCTTTGAGAACTAGATCACATTGACTCCACTCTAGACTCTCAAGAAGCTTTTAAGCACATGAACATTGCTCTCCTCCCCTGCAGTACTAGTTCACTAGACTTAACTCCTGTGGATGCTTCTCATTACGTTACCTGGTGCAGGTACACAGTATGGGTATGCATGGCTGAGGTACCATGGATTTGGAAAAGGCTGCTGTGCTGTTGGCTGGGCATAAAAGAAGGGTCTGGTGTGGTTTGTGGCGTATGATCCACTTTCGGAGTTGGAGGCAGTGTTCATTTTTTTAAACACTGAAAGGAAGAAATAGCAAGGATTAGCCACTTAAACATTCCTGTGACTTGACACTTTCCTGCCCTATCAGAATTCAACAGATATTTCCCTCCCTATCCTCATCTCTAGCCCAAACCCCCCCACTTCTGGAGGGAGAACAGTAAGACACTTCAAGTAAAAGGTGAAAAACAAGTACTGCTATTGAGATAAATATTGTAGTTCACCTTCTACTTACAACTCCCAATATTTCTGTCCAGTTTCCAGGCTTCCCCAAAACCTTTTTCTTAAGCCCCTAGAAAGCCAGGGAATTAATAACTTAAATGTAGCCCTACAGCCACACAGCCATATAAACATATACAAGGCAGCTAAAAACTACTGTTTGATCAAATGGTCTCAACAAACAAGAAGCATTTAATTAAAACCAAGCAGGCAGAGCAGTGAAGTCCTTCACAATCAAAGGCCTGATACCTCAGAAGAGCATTTGTAGGTATTAATGCTTATGTGGTATCTGAGCTGACAGAGCTCTATCGATTCCATATTCTTACATTTAAAAAAATATCAGAAACAGTTGACATAACAATCTGAGTTCTTCACCATCCCATACTTAAACCCCCAGACAAGCAACTGGAAAAAAACAAAATTCACTTTAAGAGTCATACAAAAATTCACAGGTAATACAGAACCCTCCCCCACATCTCTATTTCTTCCGTTAAT
>JAUBOD010000256.1:3457889-3471519 GCA_032353885.1 Nothura maculosa | reverse complement strand
ACCCGGCGTGTCCTCCCCGGCGCGGGGACGGCGGCGAGGCCGCTGCGGAGATCCCGGCGCGAGGAGGGCAGCGCGCCGGGCTCCGGCCTGGCCCCTCGCAGCGGCCCCGCTGCCCTTCCCTCCCTTTGGGTTGTTTGGGGAGCATCTTGAGCGGAAAGGGGAGGGAAGTGGAGGAATGGAGGGACGCGGCGCGCACCTGGTGTCGGGAAGGGGAAGCGGGTGTTAAAGCTGCGCCAAGGGCGGGCGGGAGGGCGGCAGCGGGCACTGCTGCTGCTCGGGGGTGACCCCCTGTGCCCGTGTGGGTGGGACATGCGCTGGCAACCGGGGAGGGCTCGGGGTGCAGCGGTTGGAAGGTGACAGTAAATCCTGGTGAACTTGTGGATGCGTGGAGTAGAGAGCGTGAGAGCGCTTTGCAGTCAAACGCTTGCGTACGTCAGGCTTTCCAACGTGTTGTGTTTCTGTAGCTAAAAACACAGGCTACAGGGCATAGATGTGTGCTGCTTTTGAAATAACTTGAGTTATCATTTAGAAGTAGAGTTGGAAAGTGTTTACACTGTAAAGTACAGTGTTTAGCACCTGCATTTTTAGAGCTTTCCCTGCAAGCCCATGACTTTCGCTTATCCTCCCCTCGCTGCTACTTCATGATCACAGTGGACCTTAATGATATCCCCCCTCTCCTCATTCTGTCTGTTACCTTCAGCAGCTCCAGTGCCAGCCCATGTGGAAACTGCTGCGAGTGGCTGGAGTTCATCTGGGGTATTCTCTCTTGAATGTTGTTAGGATGATGCAATTAGGCGGTCATTAAAACTCCTGATCAACTTAGTTGAGTTTCTTTAAAGTGTATTAAGGGAAATAAATATTTTTTAGTATTCGAGATACTTGGGTAAATGATGTAACCTCGTGATCTGGGCACCTTTTTCCATTGCTTTTTGTATGTGAAATAAAAAGTCATAGTTATACAAGGTGCTGTTGATGAGTGAGAAGAGGACTTTGCTGTTTATTTATTCAGTATTTCCTGCCTAAAATTGTGACTTATTTTTTGAGGCAGGTTTCTGTCTCATGTCTCATCCTTGGTAGCTTTAGTAGCTGTTCCATTTTGAGAATAAATGGATGTGAATGAGGTACCCATTATGTGAGTCTAACCTTTCAGGAAGCAATTTATGATTACTTAAGCTACACTAATTATTAGCCTAATTTCTTAATTTAGAGATGTTTGTAGTTTAAATATTCGCTATGAAGCAGTGTGATGATGTTCAGCTCAGCCCTTCAAGTGTACGGCACTCCCTGGAAGCTGATAAAGGCAAAGGACCAGCTTTATCCATGTTCTAGAGTTCAGTGGAAACGCACTTGTCCTCTGTGTCTGTCCTACACGGCTGGGCCTTGCTGCATTCATCCACGGCTCACTTTTTGCCAAGGTTTGCTCTACAGGACAAGCCAGAAGGCAGAAGTACCTCTGAGGATGGAAACTGTACCCACACTCTGCTCAGAAGGCCAGGTGGTTGTTTTATCTCTTGGTGATATTATTTCTGAGCCGACTTTCCCATTACTGTGTAATTTCCTTTAGGAGCTGCAAAACAGGAAGAAACAGGTACTTAGGAGTGCACTGTGACTAAGCATGTTGTTAATCTGGAGCTTGACACTTGAAGTCTTTAGTTTCTGTCTAGTTTCAGGGAATGCACCTACTTTGAAGTGCTGACTCCTGTCCCAAGCATAATATGTGTCAAAAAACTTCCTGCATGCAGTGGAAAGTAATTTTCAAGATAAAAACAGCGTAGGAATAAACGTGTCCTTTCTGCTTTTTGTTTGATATTTCATGTCATTGTCTTATCAGATATAATCTCTCCAATGCCCTCAAGTTTCTGGATTCCAGTGCTGTCAGTGACTGCTTTGATGGCTTCAGGAAGAAAGGAAAACTTCCAAGTCTGAACTTACTTCATCAATTACCCATTTCTTTTTCACTATCAAGGAGGCAAATCTGATAGATAACTAGAGCTTCCACCTTCTTTTTCTCATTTCTTTCACATCTTTGAGATCTGTTAGCTAGGTCTACCAACTTAAATAATTGTTTTTAATCTTTCTTAAAACTTGTATGCCATCTCTGTGTGCCATGAGTTTGTACATGCATTTTGAAACACGTTGGTTTGTAATTCCCCATAGCTTTAAGAGTAAACTTGGTACTTTCATTGATGGCTGAGGTCACCGTCTCTACAGACTTCAGTGCTTGTATAGTTTGGCATGTGGTTGTTCAGTTCTTAATTTTGATGTTTTATTATGTTAAAAATAGTGAATGAGTCACTTCTTTAGACATGTTTTTACTTGTGATTTGTATGAAGCTGCACTTGAATGGAAACTAGGATTTGATTAAAAGTGCACAAAAGTAGTATTTAAAATGTTTTATTAGTTAAAGGTTGCTTAAATGAGCTGGATGTCCAGGCAAATAAGTGCCCCTTTCCTCTCCTTCCCCTCTTCAACATAGTTTAATGAAGTATTAATTGGAGTTGGTGAAGTTAGTTTCAGAAGTGCTTAGCTGGTTGAAGATAGGAAACTGCCTGTGGAACTCTAATATATCTTCGTATCCCAGAATTTTATTACAAGTTAGGCACCTCATCTGACTGACTTAGTGGGCTCTTTAGAGGAACCTATTTATTTTCCTAGTATCAAAATATCTGTTATGGCTGTACATCTTTGTTCTGCCCCTTTTATTAGGAGAGAAAAAGAAGTCAATTTCTTTTGTAAAACACACAAAAACCCCTTAACTGTAGTTCAGTTGTATATTGTTATATATAACATCTTTCATATTTCTCTGCTATCCAGATTGGAATGAAACATATTTATTTTTCACAACATACATGGAAGCATTAGTGCTATATTTCAATTTATGTAGTGTAGTATGTATTTCTTTTTATAGAGTTCTGTCTGTTGATAAGTCTTTGCCTGACCTTAGAAGATAAATGGATTCAAGGAAAGCAATTAATAGCAGTGTTCCATAGTTCATTAACACTTGATGATTGATTTTTGGAATGACCTATTTCAGATTAGAACTACATGTACCAGTGCTAGAACTACCTCAATAAAATAACTGTAAGAAATAATTATGTAAAACAAAACACATCCTCTTACCCACTTGTTGCTTAGAGAGCCCTGGGGAGGCACTTTGGGTCACAGGGTAGCGTTTGGGTTCAGTTTTCAGTCTGGTGCTGCTGCTGCCTTCCAGCTGCCACCTCCCGGCCCTGCTTCTGCTGGGTCTCTTTCAGGAAGTCACCCAGAACAAGGTGGCCAAAGAGAGGGCTCCAGTGGCACAGCAGCACTGAGGGAAAAGTCTGTACCCAAAGAACTTGTTTTCAAGGAGTATTTTGGCTCTTAGCATTTTATGCTCAACTGAAATTCTGTCTTTGGCCATGTGTGATGGCTACTTGGATGTAGCTGCCAGAACTGCAGAAGACTGTTGTTCTTCAGGTTTATAACACTCGGTGCCTCTCTTTTCCAGTGAGCTGAGGTCTAAGTGCTGTTGTGTGAACCAAGCATCAGTGCAGTGAGTGACCTCAGGCTGGGGCTGGTGGTAACTGCACCTTGTGCAGTTTTGCTGCAGCAAGTGTGGGGCTTTAGGCAAATGGCTTGTTTCAGTGGGTCTGTTCTTCAGGGTTTAAGATGACAGGGACATCACCTTGAAAAATTGTCTTGAACCCCTCTGGGGGAGGTGCGAGCGAGACAGGTAGTCAGGGATGACTTTGCCTCCACAAAATGATGTTTCTGCACCACTTACCCTAATGTTTTGAACCATTTCACTTCTCTTTGTCAAATGCTTATAGAAATGACAGTAATGTTAGAACAAAAATCAGAGATCACTGACAAATTGTTCTTTTAGGAAAATTTAGTATTGTTCTCGTAAAAGGAAGCATGATGGGACTCCTGGCTTCAGGTGACAGATATGACAGTTTACGTTCTTCAGCAAACAATTATTCCTGCCAGGAAAACACAGCACAGCTGTGGAAAACAGGATCTGTGCACTTAATGTGTACCTAGGACCTTCCCGGGGCACAGTGTGGAGAAGAGACTTTCAGGTCAACTGTAAGCCAAGGAGAGCAGCTCTGTGAATGCACCGTTCCCAGGTGGTTCTCATCCACATAAATGTTCTGCAACAAGACTCCTGTCATCCCCTCAGCCTCTTCCCTCGCTGAGGGTCATGCTCAAATGTTCCAGCTATTTATAGTAATTAATTTCACAGTTTCACTTTGGCTTCTGTTGGACAGGTCCACTTTTTTCAGTTGCCCACTGTCAGCCTCATGTTGCCAAAACCGTCTTTGCTGTTACTAGCAGGTGTGTACAATTTCTCCATGGGATCTCTTAGTTCTTTTAACCAATGACTGAAATTGTAAGCTTAAGCAGTTTTTTCCACTTTGTAAATGTTTGTAATCTCTAAAATTGCATCAGAATATGAAGTAATGACATCAATGACTTGTTAAATCTTCCTAAGCTTTAAAAGAAGTAAGTTCTGTCTGAATAAGGCTTAGTCCACCAGTTTGTATACTTAAAACTGTACTCCAAGCCAGGAAAAACAATGTTGTGGATAGACCCTGGATGCCATCAGAGCCATGAGCTATTTATTTCTATGGAGCCAACGCACTTAGGAAGTCTCTGCGTCTTTGTAGCCATTTAAGGTTCAGTGCAAAATCTGTCAATGGATTAGGTTGCACGTTAAGCTGTTATCGGATGACCAGGATGGCAATCGTGAGGTAGAGATTGGGTACATCTTAATTTGGTGAATAGAAGCTGTGACGTGGAGAAAAAAGTCGTTGCTTTAGGTAAGCCAGGTCCTTGATGCACTTCTGCTTTTTGACACTTGAAACTCAAAAATCTGTATGAGGGCAGGAGTTGGATGGTAATGGGTGTTACTACAGGAGATAGTAGTTTCTCCTTCTTCCCTTTCCCCAAAACATGAACACCTTTCTCGTTCGTTCGTTTGTTCTTTCTTTGTTTCCTGGCTTCACCAGAACAAGGTGGACACTGGATTTCATGATTTTGCTTGTTCTTCAGTTAAACAACCAGTGCAAACTTAAGAGCTTGAGTGCACGTGTGCATTTTCTTGTGTATGTTTCATCACTGAAAAAGAATTAGATCAATGACAATGCTGTAATTAAAACAGCATCAATTAAGCATATCTGGCTGAAGTTAGTGAATTTGAGAGCTATCTCTGATTTATATGAAAGTCAGAGCTCTGTTAAAACGATAGATCTTTGACATGGCTGGCAGGTATTCTGTCTTGTACTAAATCATGTAATTTTTCCTGGAATTTAAAATATGTCATTTCAAATAAGATTTCTACGCCCTGTGTGTTCTTCAGGGTCTACTGATAGTGACTTAGTTGTTAGATGGGTACATGTTAGACAACATGTAAGACATGTTCTAATTTGGGAATGGACAAGGATAGTGGAATGTTAAGATAGATGTAGTTCTCTGTCCTTTATGACAGTGATTTGTCAAAACTTTCCCATTCTTATTGATGTTTCTGTGTTTGCATGGAAGGTAAGACAAAATCTGACCCCTTTTCAAGAGTGGGAATTTCTAATCAAGAAAAATTGATAGATGGTGGTCACTTTATAACCACTTTATAAGTATTTTGACCACTTCTCTTCCATTGCCTCTTATCTTGCTGTTATTTTGTTTTTCTGCTGTCTATAGTGGTGGCACTTGTCTGGCTGTATGAAAATGCCTTGGAACAAAGGAGAAAGTGGAATGTTACTAGATAAAGCCCTTCTGAAGAGAGCTGATGAAGCAAAGCTTATTTGCTTAGGGAAAAATAATAGGTTGTCAGGTTAACTCAAGTTATCCTTAGCTCAAGTTCTGCTTGTCCTGTAGTAAAATGCTGGGCTAATAGTTTATGGAAATGTTGGGAATTGAGCCAGAAAGTGATGGACTGTTAAGAAACTGCATCTTTCTTAGAAGGCCTTGTATTGATAACCTTAAGAAGACAGAAGTGTATGGGCAGTAAAAGAGCCATTTAATATGGGAATGAGCAACTGGGGCTATCTTACCTGTGATGGAAGGAAATATACAGGGGAATGAAGTGGACAAGAACAGGTAGTTCTTGTAATAGGAATAAAGACTTTTCACACCTTGTTGAAACTCTTCAAGGTTAGAGGCTGTGAAGATAGAAAAATGAATCTGAATTCACGGGGGGTAGGCCTTGAAGAGAATTTGGGTACAAGCTCTTCTGCTTTGTACTTCTTGAGGACATCTTTTCTCCTCAAGGATTTTTGTGCCAGTAGTAAAGTGCTACATAGAAATAATCCCTTTAGGCAATCCCTTTAAAAAGGGAACTATAAAAGGGAGGAAGAGTTTTCGAGTAAGTACTAATGTGCAAACAAATGTTATTTTCCAGCTTTCAGTCACTCAAGTGCAGCCACTGATCACGAGATGTTACCACGAAATCTACCTCATGCTTGGCTTTTGCTCCTCCGCTTGCTGCATCGTTGGGAGGCTCAGCAGGAACCGAGCAGCCGCTCCTGAGAGTCGCCGGGCAGCCCCTGACATCCTGGCAAAGCAGGATGACCTAACAGGAGGTCCAAGTCCAAAGCATTGATTCAGCAGTGCAGGAGAAACTGCCTTTTGTTACCAGTATTGCTTCTCACGGCTACAGACCTCCAGTGTTTCTTCCCTGGTTACTTCAGAAACATCCAGCTGATCTTTTTCTGGCAGAAAGATCCTGACTTTTCTCTCTGGTCCTGGAGATATTAATGGAATACAGTCATGTCTACCCAGGACGAGAGGCAGATAAATACCGAGTATGCTGTGTCCTTGCTGGAGCAGTTAAAATCCTTTTATGAACAGCAGTTGCTAACTGACATAGTATTGATCGTTGAGGGCACTGAATTCCCCTGCCATAAGATGGTCCTTGCAACGTGTAGCTCGTATTTCAGGTAAGTGTTCCAAACAGGATCTCTTAATTCAGGTAAATTGTGATAACTACTTCTGCGTGTGATATTACAGTTAATGCATTGCAGAGCATTTTAGAGATCAATGAAACATGTTTTTAAAATCTATATAACATTAATAGCAAACAGCAAAAGAGTGAAATTCTCTAGCATCTTGTAACTTAACTCTGGATAAACATTATGCTTTGCTATAAAAGTACAGAAAGAAGTCGGGTGACTCTCTTCTTGAGGAGAGTTAATTGAGTCTGAATAATGTGTAAAATTCTTCAAGTGTTTGATCTTCTCTGTTTTCCAGTGTAGAGTGACTCGCTTTTATTTACTTGGCTATGGGAGTTCTGTTGTGATTGCCTATCTGAAATGTCTTAGCCTAAAAGTAAGGATTACTGTGCACAGTTCTGGCTTGCTGTTCTGTCATTTGTTTTTTCTGTATTTGGCTAAGATGCCAGAAACTCTGCTCCTGCCTGAGAGTCTTGCTGCAATACAGCAGTGCTGTTTTCCTTTTTCCCCTGAGATGGTTTTGCAATTTTTAATTCATTAGCTTCCATTTTCCCAAGTGTCCTTTTTTAATAATATTTTTCTTTTCCAAAATTTTTGTTAATGAGATCTATTCAGTGCTCCTGCTTTTTGCAGACAATCCCATAAAAAGCCCTAGAAAATGAGGCCTCATGGATTTTCTGCAGTGATTGATCATTTTGGGTAGTATCACAAGATAATCTGCTTGCAGGGAAGGAAGTTTAAGGACTTGAAACCAGCTTTGGTGACATCCACCAGTGCTTTGTGAATTAGAGCTTTTCTTTCCAAAAAGAGGGTTTGCAAATTCTGTTGCCTTGCTGAGATGGTCTCTCCATACAGAATGCTGTTTCCGGTAAAACTCTAACTCTTAATGCAACAAAATATTCAAGGGTTAATATTTCCACGGAAGTATTTGTTGTACTTGTTTCTATCTTCATCTTTTTTAATCTCGGATGAAGGTGGAACAATTTTTAGCCCCAAAGCCCATGTGACCAGGAGGCAGTGGTTATTGCTGGGGTCTTCTGCAGACGCCTCCGTTTCAGTGCTCTGTCCAGCGAAGCCTCTGGAAACGTGATCAGACTCGTGTGGGTGGCCACTCCTAAAGCTGAGAGCTGTCAGGAGTCCACGCAGTGTGTGCTGCATTAGAATATGCAGTCCCATCTCCTATGTATTTATTATTTATGGAATGGGGTTCTGGCACTGGTTAAAAGGAGTGTCAAACTTGTGGTTTTGACATGTTCTGTTTTTCTTCCCTGTTTTGGTTTACAGAAAAGATGTTCAGTTCCCTAAATTTAGCTTTATTATGCAAAATTGATAGCAGTGAAGGAGGCTGGGGCGGCGGGGAGGGGATGTCTCCCAGCCCTGCAGCTCCGTGGCTCTGGGCAGCTGCCGCCTCTCCCGGCTTGTGCAGTGTCCTGGAGGAAGCGGGCGCTGCAGCCGGGCCCTCTGGCACCTCCCTCTGGCTCTGCAGCTGCTCCGGGTCCTGCTCGCCCTCCACAGGCAGCCTGCAAGGGGAGACACCCTTGGCCAGTTGTGACTCCTCCTCGGATGCCCTGGCCCCGAGCAAAGGGACTGCAGAGAATGCAGCGAGCCAGGGCGCTGCTCCTCGCTATAGCACCAGGTGCTTCATGGAATGGCTTTCCTTGCAGGAGTGCATCCCAGGGCCCGGCCTCCAGTACAGCTAGAGGCAGGACTACAGGCAGCACCCTCCAAATCCTTTCTAACTTCCCTCTCCTGGGTTTCTTTAAAAAAAGAAAAAAAAAAAAAAACCCACAATATGTCTATATTAAATTTGAATGCATACAAAATTCTAAAACAAATTTCACACATTCAAAACAAAATATCAAGTTACCCAATTTACAGTATCAGGATCCAATTATTTCTTAATTGCGATCAGAAAACAGCATGAGCAACGTTTCCAAAGCAGCACAAACAGAAAAGGCCAGCTCTTTGCAAAGTGGCCCTTGTGCTTTCCAGAGGGCTGCTGCAGGAGCTCTCGGAACACGGGTGCTGTGCTGCTTCCCTGGCGGTGGCTGTGTGTGGAAGCTGGCGGCTCGCGGCGTTTGGGAGCAGCCCTTTGGGAGAAGGGCTCACCCCGGCACTGGCGCCTCCCTGGGCGGGCTCCCGCGCTCGCCATGAATCCGAGCGCTGGCTGCATCGACCTGCTGCTCGCGTTTGGGAATCCAGGATGCGTCCACGTGTGTCTGCGCAGGGTTCTCTGCAGGATAACCCTAGCAAAGTTGGAAATTGCCATACTGCAGCTCTCTGTTGATCAACACAAATAGCGTGCATAAATAGAAAACACTGAACACATTGAATACTCCACTTGTGTAAATAGCCAAATACTCTTTTTTGCTTATCTTCTAGAGGAACATCACTGAAGACTTTACCACTGAAGATGGTAACTACTTAAGGCTGAAGTGTTTATTATTGGTCCTTGTCTTAATGTGTTCATTTCTCCTCAGAGCCATGTTCATGAGTGGGCTGAGTGAAAGCAAACAGACACACGTACATCTGCGGAATGTGGATGCAGCCACTTTACAGATTATCATAACTTACGCATACACGGGTAACTTGGCAATAAGCGACAGCACGGTGGAACAGCTTTATGAAACTGCCTGCTTCCTACAGGTAGGAATGCTTCTTGGGAGTATGAAACAGCTGCTTCTAATCTTTAAGTTAATGTTTATTTGATGGCTTTTGAACACCCCTTTCTGTTGTTTCAAAATATTCCTGTTCAGTTTGTGCTCTCTTGGTAGATGGATTTTGCGCGTTTGTCTATCCTGACTTTAAGGTCCCTTTGGAGGGAGGAAGGAAAACAGTGCACTTAATAACATGGGGACATCATCATGAGTTGTATTTCCTCTATAGAAATCAGTTTAAATCACTACTGTATTTTTGTATATATGTAGGATTTTGGGCTTAAACTCAGTTGTATAAGCATGGGTATCTTTACTGGTAAGAGGTGGATTATATATATATACTTAATTTTTTTTCTTTGTGTCACAGGTAGATGATGTGCTGCAGCGATGTAGGGAATACCTAATTAAAAAAATCAACGCAGAAAACTGTGTGCGTCTACTAAGTTTTGCTGATCTCTTCAGCTGTGAGGAGCTGAAACAGAGCGCGAAAAGAATGGTAGAGCACAAGTTCACGGCCGTGTACCACCAGGAGGCCTTCATGCAGCTCTCCCACGACCTCCTCATCGATATTCTAAGCAGTGACAATCTGAACGTGGAGAAGGAGGAGACGGTTCGCGAGGCAGCCATGCTGTGGCTGGAGTACAACACGGAGTCGCGGTCGCAGTACTTGTCCTCGGTTCTCAGCCAGATCCGCATCGATGCCCTCTCGGAGGTGACGCAGAGGGCCTGGTTCCAGGGCTTGCCGCCCAACGACAAGTCGGTGGTGGTGCAAGGGCTCTACAAATCCATGCCCAAGTTCTTCAAGCCCCGGCTGGGCATGACTAAAGAGGAGATGATGATCTTCATTGAAGCTGCTGCTGAGAACCCTGGGAGTCTTTATTCCTCCGTTTGTTACAGCCCCCAGGCTGAAAAAGTTTACAAACTCTGCAACCCTCCCGCTGACTTGCATAAGGTGGGGACGCTGGTCACTCCGGACAACGATATCTATATCGCAGGAGGGCAAGTCCCTCTGAAAAACACCAAAACCAACCACAGCAAGAGCAGCAAGCTGCAGGCTGCCTTCAGAACTGTGAACTGCTTCTACTGGTTTGACGCCCAGCAGAACACGTGGTTTCCCAAGACGCCGATGCTGTTCGTTCGCGTGAAGCCGTCGCTCGTGTGCTGCGAAGGCTACATCTATGCAATCGGGGGGGACAGCGTGGGCGGGGAGCTCAACAGGAGGACCGTGGAGAGGTACGACACGGAGAAGGACGAGTGGAGCATGGTGAGCCCCTTGCCGTGCGCGTGGCAGTGGAGCACGGCGGTGGCCGTGCACAACTGCATCTACGTCATGGCGCACAACCTGATGTACTGCTACTTCCCGAGGTCGGACGCCTGGGTGGAAATGGCCATGAGGCAAACGAGCAGGTGCTTTGCGTCGGCCGCCGCCTTTGGCGATAAGATATTCTACATCGGAGGCCTGCACATCGCCAGCAATTCCGGCATCCGCCTCCCGAGCAGTACTGTGGATGGGTCTTCCGTAACTGTGGAAATCTACGACGTGAATAAAAACGAGTGGCGGATGGCGGCCAACATCCCCGCCAAGCGCTATTCCGACCCCTGCGTCAGAGCCGTCGTCATCTCCAACTCCTTGTGCGTCTTCATCCGGGAAACCCACATGAACGAGAGAGCCAAGTACGCCACGTACCAGTACGACCTGGAGCTCGACCGCTGGTTCCTGCGGCAGCACATCTCGGAGCGCGTGCTCTGGGACCTGGGCAAGGACTTCCGCTGCACCGTGGGGAAGCTCTACCCCTCCTGCCTCGAGGAGTCCCCGTGGAAGCCCCCCACGTATCTCTTCTCGCCAGACGGGGCCGACGAGTTCGAGCTGGATGGGGACATGGTTACGTTGCCGCCCGTATAGCTCCCGGATTGGGCTGCGCAGCCGCCTCTGGGCTCCGTTGGCCCCGAGAGAAACGTTCCCGAGAGAGCAGGTCTGCACATGGGAATGTCAAACCTGGCCTCGCGAGCTGGATTTTTATGCCCTCCCTAATGTTGGCAGCCATTCAGTATAAATCAGTGAAATGAGCAGATATGCTTCCATAATACGAAATACTATTATCTGATAATTGAGAAATATATGTATATCACAAGCTTAAGCATCTGATTTGTCTGAAGAATTAATTCTAGTTCTATAAAGTATTGGCTCAGCAAATTAGCTTCAGAAAAGTAGTTACTGTTTCTAGGATGATATTGTCACAACTGCTCTGAGAGCATCTTCCAGTTCTAGCCGAACTCCTTCTGGACATCCTACTTAAGTGCTAGTTACGTAACTGTCAGTGTGGCCTAAGGAAGGGACTGTGCTGCACTTGATACTAATCTCCACGTTGGTATAGTAATGCCATTAAAAGAAAAAGAATCAAATCCCATGGATCTACCTGTGGTAGGAAGGGTAGATCTTCCAGTGTATGGTAACATGCAGGGCACAATGACTGCAGGTTCAGTCAAGCTGTATTATTAGGTGCATGTGGTCTATTTTCACTAACTTATACCTGTCTGTTTAGAATACAGGTCTTCCAAGCAGCTGGTAGTTTACCAGGTGTGGACTTAAGTTGCTGGGCTCGCAATGGGAATTGTGGGCCCTCCTAGTGCGGGTCTCCGTGGAGCGCTCGTCCCCAACGGCCTCCACGCTCTGTATTACAGTAACATTGGCTCATGTATATTCCTTCCTGCTGCTGATGTATGTTTTTTCCATTGTAAAACAAAAAGTTTTAGTGTGAATTAACCAGGTCTTTATTTTCTGTTAATTTAATAACAAGCATTACTGTAGTGTGATTGTGTATAGACATCCCTTAGCTATGAGGTTTTTTTACGTCCGTGGGGGGGAGCAAACAGTTCAGGAATCGCCCGCGCGCGCGGGAGAGCAGCGGCCCGGCGCTGCTCCGGCATTAATCCCAGGAACCACTAGCAGTAGTGGGGCGCCGCCAGCCTGACGTGAACACAGGTGCTTCATGACAAACCTTACTAGCATGTTCAGCTGCATCATGTTCTGGCACTGTATTTTGAATGACATTAATTTATTAAAAAAGACTGAATCTGGCGCTGCTTTGGGTGTGCTTTGTGGATGATAACTGACACAGCTGTAGCCAGGGGTGCTTGAAAACGGGTCTGGCTGCAGGTGCCCTGGAGCTGGTGGAGAAGGAGGGTACGAGTCAATGTGGGACTTGCCCCAGGAGCCCCAGGGGGCTGCTCAGGCACCGGCCTAACCCTGCCAAGGGGAAAGATCCTGGCAGCAAGTAAGGGGGCAGCTCTAGTTCTAGGAGGAGTTTTGCAGATTTATTACCTGCTTCATAGTCCTGATAACTAGTTAGGTAGCAGAGGAAATACAATTGGATTTTTCAAGGGGGGAGACATATTCTTGCTGTTGACTGTGGGAAAGGGCACTTAAATTGGCAAACTCCTTTGCAAAATGCCAAAATATGGCAGGAGTTTATAATGTAAGGTTTCAGAACAATGCTCCAAGCGAGGAGCAGGCCCATGGCCCCTCTGTGTGGGGGAATCACGGGGTTGCACTCACAGTGGCCTCGCGCTGCTCCTGCCACCTCAGCTAAAGCTAAGGAGGGATGCGGGGCAGTCTTGGGAAACTGCACGTGCTGCCGGGGGGCTGTGGCTGTTGCGTTCCTGCAAGGATACGGGTTTTTCGTGCAAGTCACGAGAAATCTCACACCTCACCCAAAGGAGCTGTTGCCTCCTGGTAACTGCAGCTGAGGGGCCGCGTGTCCCAAGGTGCTCCCAGCAGCGGCCCTTGATTCCAGGTGAGCCGCAGCCCCGGGCTGCGTGCAGGCACTCGGCAGTGCACAGGGAGCAGCTCTGAGTCACCTTCGTTTTGGCGAGGAGTTACACGTGAGACTTTCAACTTCAGTATAAACACAGGAACTCGAGATCACTGTTGTGCTGCGGAAGCTGAAAGGCTCTGCTTGGTTTTATCCAGTAAGGAACATCCTGTGCAACAAAGGCAGCCTGCAGCCCTTCCTGCTGGTTTGTATTTCAATACACTCTACAACA
>JAUBOD010000256.1:3435567-3449810 GCA_032353885.1 Nothura maculosa | reverse complement strand
CCTATGAGCATGCACCTTATTGAAGGCAATGGCCTTGAAATGAATCGTGGTTTGTCTGCACCTCTCCAGCTCCATCAGAGGTTTCACCTGCCGTGGGTCAGCAGAAGCAGCCGAAAGATTCAGGGGGCTGAAGTCGGAACCTTTTGATTCCTGGGGCTGCCCTGTCATGTATTTTAGTGTGTGTTTTACCTCTACACAGGCACTGCTGATTTAAGAGGCTTCTTTAGAGCCAGGCTGCTAAAACGTCCACAAGAAACCAACGGTATCTGGGTAACACCACCCAATCTCAACAAATCCAGCGACTTTTACTGAAGAACAGGCAACACAGCTAAGTAAGAGAAAACAATCTATTCTGTTTGGTCACTGAACAAAAAGAAACAGTCAGTTGCAACTGCATGACTGGATTTTGGCTATAGTTAAGATCTATGAGAGTTATGAGTGCCACTGAAGCCCCTTTTAGATGTGGATAGGCAAGAACTGACACAACTGAAAAGTCGGGGGAGAGTTTGGTGCAGCAAGAAGTTACAGAAGATGCATTTTGAACTTCTAAATTGAAGAATCTGAGCCCCAGGGTCAGTACAGGACACCTACCATGAGCTCCAAGAAGGAGTTCTGGAAAAAGACTGCTGAGATTTTCCAAGGTTTTGGAAAAAAAACAACAAAAGCTCCCAAACGCTAATTTGTCCTAACTAGACCCGAAGCCAACACGGAGAGGAACACTGGTAAAAGTTTTAATTGCTTTGCTTTACATGGATTACTAGCACATTAAAAGCCTTATAACTGCAGTGAAAAAATCAGTGTAGACTAAACAAAACTGTATTAGCACTATTTCCCCCCTACTTTATGCAAACCTGCAAATCATCCATCTTTATATGTAGTGAAGTTGTGCAAGAGAACTTCAAACACAATTTCATGTACACGGGTGATTCAAATTATTACTTGGTTTAGATCTCCACAGCCAAAGTTAAACCGTTACTTGTGTGTGTGTGTTTATGCATCTATCTATCTATATATACACACACAGATACACACACACTTTTTTTTTTTTCCATCAGTACATATTGAAATACTATATACTTACTGTGACAATCTTAACTTAACATCTGATACGGAGTATTGTCCCTGGAATGGATGGCTGGAAGAGAAGAAAGAAACCCCCAAAACCCACATTTATTTCTTTTTTCATGATGAATCCATATTACAACAACTGAAATCACTGGTTAGATTCTTCTCTGCTGTTAAAAAAAGCAGTCTGTTACAGATGTGGTAGTATCACTTTATAGGAGACGAGCTCCTGTATCTATTCAGACTTGGATTTCTTACAAACCACCCATAAGGAGCTTTCTACTTGTAAGCCAGAAACATCCCAGAGACAAAATACGGTATAAAATGGGAGAAACATCCTGCTTTTGGGCTCCAAATCCTTTCGGTACCAGACTGCCAAGGCCTCAGCCTCGAGGGCTTCCTGAGGGCACACGGGGAGGCTGGAAGGAGGCACCTGAACGGAGATGCCGGGTGCTCCCTAGGCCGAGTGCTCAGAGCTGGCTCCTTACCTGGCATTGACCTCTGCGAGGGCCGGGTGCTTGTTGCTGTTCCACACTCGGTAGTTGTGGGTGTTTTTCCAGGCTGCCACAAACGCCGTTCCAAAGTCTGACAACGTCTTTTCATTGTCTGATAAGTTAAAAGAAAAATGAGTGGATGTGTGGCAATCTGTTAGAGAGGTAACATAAAGAAAAGGGCTTTGTTCCCTTTAAGCCTTTAAAATTTTCCAGGCTCTTGACAAATCAAAGTGAAGTCAAATTCCAGCATTATGAACCTGACACAAAAAAAAAACCCACCTTCACTTTAAAAGCTGAAAAAAGAACAAAAAAAGACAAAAAAAATCACAGATTTACACACAATTACACACAATTATGTTGTCTTTTCTTTGGCGGCGAGGGGGAAGGAGGGATGTCTTTATTTTCAAATCAGCTTCTCGTAATAGAGGAATATATTTTCAAAATAAGAAGAAAATGACCCCCTCACCCAAACATGCAGGACGGCCCCTCTGGACTTTTCTCCGGGCCAGGGTGGGCAGGAGGGGGAGAGGCCACCCAGGAAGCAGGAACAGAAACTCGCGCTGCTCTGGGCCCTGCTATTGCACACTCATATTTACTGAGCCTCAGATTCAACTGCAAAGCTGAAGCATCAGGTACTGCAGAATGAACCTAAACAAACATCTCCCTTTAAAGTAAAATACATAAGAGCATAGGGAACCATTTTAGCACCAGAGCTAATCACTTTAGATCAGCATGAGCTTCAAGTTGGTATTTCATATAGAGCACAAAATCATCTTTAAATAATTATGCTCTTCAACAACAATTAGTCCTTCTGGATCCTTAAGTGTGGTTCTCAGTCCCATGTTCTCTCACATAGACCATGGCATGGGCACTGAATTGGGTAAAAGCCAGTAAGCCAAAGCAGCACAAAGAGGATGAGGTTAAAAGGATCAGTGTGGAGCAAATGAAACATTTTCCAGAAACAAATCACCTATTCTTTTTGTTACATTCATGCAGGGAAGACTGGAATATCAGGAATTCCCTCTGAACATAATTTCTGAGACGGAAATGTTTAAGCTCCAGAAAACAGAAGCTTATAAAACCTATAGCTGGCACTTTTCAAGCCTATAGCTGACACTTTTCCCTTACTGAATTCCTATTTAAGGACTTCAATTACTGAAGTCCTATTTAAGACTATGGCAGAGAGAGAAGAGCTGGCTCAGACCACCAAGACTCTCCAAAAGCAGCCACAAACTCCATCCCTTCTGGGGTCCAGCTGGTTCCCTAAGGTGAACTTCAGGTGGCAAGAGAACCTGCAGAATATTCTAGGTTGGTAAAATCTGGATGTGTTTGCAAGTTCTTCTACTTGTGAAGAAATCTCAAGCAAACCAAGGACATTTTGTTGTCCTTGGATATCCTCGTTATTCCTTGGGAAGTTTATTCACCACACTCTTACTTTGCAGCCTCAAGTCTATTTCTTCTTTGCCCATCATGTTCTCCTTGGCAGGAGGCCAAGCACGTGCAGAGCCAGCGCTTATCCCCCCCACGTTCCCCTCAGCCCCCAGACAGGACACGCAGGGTACCTGGCTGCAGCACAGCAGCGAGCAGCGCGTGGAGATACGCGGTAAACTGAGCCCTGATCCACTCGTCGCCTCCTTCCCAGCCAGTGCCGTCGAGGAAAACGTCATCCCTGTTCTCAGTCACGTGCTTCACCAGGTAATCTGCGAACCTCAGGTCAGCCGTCGTAGGGTTCAGCATCTTACGGAGCTCGGGATCGTGGATTTGGACATGAGCGTCTTCTATCTGTTGGAAATAATTCCAAGGGCAAAGGGGGATGCAAATGAAATTGCTTACGCACATAATACCGTGTACTGCTACTGTCAAACAAGTGCCTAAATCGAAACGCACAGTCACAACCAGTGTCAACAAGAAATATATAACCAAATAAATCACGAGTAACTCATTCTCAGAATGACACATATCTCTGATAAAACCAGAAGCTGAAGATCTTCCTGGCACAGACTAAAAGCAGCTTTTTCCACAGTATTTGGCAGACAAGTTTGTTGTTTGCATCCATTTCTTTGATTTTCACTTGGATCCCTGCTAATTTAATTTAGCCACGAGGTTAAGTTGGTTACATACATTTAACTGCTACGTTACCGAATTCCTCAGAGTTGTTTCATGGGGAAGTTGCTCAAGATTATGGCACGAAGCTGGAACACTCCTTCGTCCCCAAGCCCCATCCCTGTTCCGCTGCCCTTCCGGCCCCTCTGAACGCCTCCTACCTCCACGATGGCATCGCTCAGGTGCTTCTGCTGGCGGAACAGGATGTTGGTGGCTCCAGCAACAAAGCCCCGGACCGCGACGTCCGAGAGGAGATGATGCTGCTGCAGGGCCATGTAGGGCAGGCAAAGGTATCCCTAAGGCAACACGTATTTGGGATCAACAGAAAGGCAGAACATTCTCCACATCCACAGGTTTTCCTAACAGAAATTCCCACCCAGTGAAGGACTCTGGTTACTATAATTTCAGCAGTGATTACTGATTTCTTTGCTACATTACAGCTAACAATTTTCACCTCATCTATGTTTTTCAAGAGGTTGTGCAGCCTTTCAGTCCCAGGAATGCACGTGAAATACAGCACCAGCTGTCGAGAAGCAAACGTGTTTATGCGGTAGCAGAACAAGCAGCGGAGAGTGAGCGTCAAGGTCTCAAATCAGCGTACAGACAAGATGTCAAGGCAGAGATCTAGTTCACTTTTTATTTGTAAAAGGAAAAATAAATAGAAAAGAAAAAAAGAAATCGAAAAGAAGAAATCGAAAAGAAAAAAAAGAAATAGAAAAGAAAAAAGAGGAAAATAGAAAAGAAAAAAGAGGAAAATAGAAAAGAAAAAAAAGGAAAATAGAAAAGGAAAAAAAGGAAAATAGAAAAGAAGAAATCTCACATTTTAAGAGATTTTCTCTAAGGCTTTCAAGCAGGTTATGCAAAGATCATTGAAAAGAAGCTGCAGCTACTGTATTATTATTATTTATTATTATTATATTATTTATTATTACTTTTACATGTAGAAACAACCTACCCACTGAATTTAAAACTCAGATCTAATTCTGTCTCGAGTGCACAAAGCACAATGCAGTTTACCAGGGGTACAAACCCACAAGGGGTAGTGCAGACTGGATGGCAGCAAAGAGCACAGGTACTTTATCACACAGCACACATTAATTGGAAACACTTGGAAGAAAGGAGCACAACCATTCCCTTTTGTTGTATTAAATACAGGGAGAGCTTTCCAGATGACAAGCACGTATCAGCTGGAAACAAACAGCTGGCATCAAAAGAACAACGCGCACTTGGGAACAGAACTGCCACCCTAACATGGAAAATAGTCAGAAAAACAAGGCCTAGGAAGTCGGCAAAGAAAAGACTAATTAAATTTTACTCAAATTTGGAAATATTTCACTGTTTAAAATATCAAGGCTCAGTTCCCAAATTCACATTTCTGTGTTGTTTTCTGCACTTTAAAAACGAGAAGGAAGAGTGAATGCAATTGAAATGAGCATTAGATCCCACAGAATTGGTACTAAAAAAAACCCAAAATATCACAGACTATTTTTTCCCATGCTCTGGTATATTTGGCCATATATATATATACACTCTTCCAACTGGCAAAATCTCATTATTCCTATACAGCATTGCATAGAAGAGGCCAGAACTGAGAGCTCTAAATAAGATTTACATTTCCTCTAGGCGGTTACATTTTAACTGGCAATCACATTTTCTCATAGCTTTGAGGTGTAAAGCCTTTCCTATTCTAATTTCACTTGAGTTCATCCAATGTAAAGCACCTTTGTGGGCCAAAAGGTAAGCATGTAGATGCTGTCATCTTCCATACACACTGTTTACTTCTCCATTTTACAAGCTTAGCAGCAAATAAAATTTACACTCTAAGCCTCCCTCCACCCTACATCAATTATTTCTTCCTTGCCTTTGATCTACTATTTTACCAGAGCTAAGCTATATTCAACTTGTAGGCTGCAGATCCGGCCTAGAGGAGCCATCTCTTCATGGTGGTTTATGGCCATGCAGAGCAGGTGGCACCTGATCCGATCTGCTCATTTGGGCCTAATGGGTCCAATGGGTTGCTGTCATTGAAAGCTGCTCTGAGACACTCATGTACAACTGTCACACACAAATAAGTGCAAATAACCACCTCCAAAAGGGAGGGAACCTCATCAGGTTGAAGGGATGAACCTCAATCCTCTGCTTCCTCAGACTGTTATTTTATGTTATTACATAAAACCAAAACTGAGTGTTATATCACTTCTTTCACTGACAAAACTATGATTAAGAGAAGGCATTTGTCCTGGTTTCAACAGGCAGCAGGTTTTACCTGAGAATGTCCTGGGCCTTTGAGAAACTCTCTTAACCTGGAGTTCAATTTCCCTTCTGCATAATCCTAATCTTAGAGCTCAGCACCATGCACAGAGACAGCCACAGATAATGAGGAACAGCTAAGAGTCGATGAAGAAAAGCTCCCTCCAGGCCCAGGTAGCAGCTCAGCAGCACTTTGCAGAACCGCAGTTAATAACATTTAGCTGCCTTCTTTGCAAGTGCTCTGGTCTGGCCTCATTGGGTTCGATTACCAATTTTTCAGAGCAGAAAGAAACAGCTGTTCCTAACGCCGACCATGTGTTGCACAGGTCAGGGCCTGCATAACAGAACTGCACCATGAATGTACAAGAGCCAAACATGGGGCGTGTGTCCATGGCCCTCAGCTGCTCTCGGCCTGCCCAGGATCGCACAGGCCGCGCCCACGGGAACACGGCAGTGCCCTGCGGCTCCTCCAGGGTCTGGCCACCACAACCAGCTGGCCCTTCCCTAAGGACAGAAGTCTTTCCGAGTCACCCGAAGGACCTGTTGACCCTTGTGAACACCCGTTTCCCTTTCCGAGGGAGCCGTTTACCTTTGTGAAGATGGCGAGGGGCATGCCGAAGGGGTCCTCCTCCAGGCCGGACACCAGGCCCGGCACGAGCGCCGCCTTTGCCTGGGGCTGCACCGTGATGGGGAGGCCTTCGGAGCGGGCACGTTCTGGCAGTCGGTTTGCAGCTGGGCCATGTGCTTTGTTTTCCCCTTCTCCATTGGGATTAGGCTCGTCCAAAATGCTAGGATCTAAGGTCTCCCAGTCACTTTCAGAAGACTCTGGAGAAGCGCGGAGAGGAACTTTCAAGCGCTGCACGGCACCGTTGGAGGGCTGCGCTCCATTGCAAGGCTTCTCCGACTGGGGAAAAGGCACAGGGGCTTTTTGACCTTCCAGCGAATGCTCTCCTGCTCTCTTTCTGCCTCCCTTTCCCATTCCCAGGTTCGTATTTGAAACCTCATCAGTGGACACAGAAACATAATCGTCTAACCGTGGAGCGGTCTCCTGCAAGGCAGCGTCCTCTGAAACGCTCTTCCGTGGTCTATACTGCGAGCAGTCAGTAAGACCATGTTCAATCATACCTGCAGAGTGGGATCACATGGGAATATCAGCACCTTAATACACATTAAAATCACTTTAATTCTTAAAGGCAATGAAGGAAATGCTCTTCTGTGCACACTAGAAAACACAGACTTCAGAACACTACTTTGAAAGTCAAACCTTCTCTCCCAAAGAATCTGTCCCAAATTTTTGCTTTGGGATGTATGGTTAGGATTTAAGAATGACCTAGGGAAGGATTTTTCCTTCTTTCTCTTCTTTTTTTCTTTTGTTTTTGTTTCTTTGTTTGAGGGGTATGTGTAGAGGAAATCCAGCTGTATTTTTGGTTTGTAGGAACTTGGCCAGATTCTATGCCCAATGACTTAGTCAGGGTCCCATCGACGTTATTAACAAGCAACATACAGAAAATGTGGTACCTCTGGTTAAACACAAAGATTAATCCATGTAATGCAAGTAATAAGCATTGAGAAATGTGTCCATACTACACAAGAATACAAGTTACCCCATTTTCTCAGGCACTGTAATCAACAGAACTGTCACATAAATTGTTTTCCACACAGAAGAGCACAGTCAGTCTCAGTCATGAACAGGAACCATATAAGAACTCCAAATGTTTCCTCTTACCAGGAAAGAGTGACAGGACTGTCATTAGAGCTCCCACCAACCTATTTACTGGAGAAATGTAAAACAGCACCTGGGGGCCGGAGGATCAAAAGAAAAAGGGCAGGGAGGGAAAAGACAGAATAAAAAAGTTAAAATCAAAATGATGGCTTGCACATGACAGATAAAGTGCATGCAAAGTGTCAAAAGCATTTTCTTCCTTTTTACATTTGTTCACCAACAAAAACTCTTAGAAACAGTTTTTAGAAGTAAATATTTGAATATATATACACATATATAACTTGCTTGCAGTTGGATAACTCAATCCCATGCTGACTGGATCAACTTCAGGGGAAAAAAAAAATCTCCCTGACGGACAGACAGAGTGTTCCTGGAAGGCTGCATATATCATTGCTTACGTTTTGTGCATAAAAGACTCTTTCTACTGAAAGTCAGAAGCCAAAATATCTACTATAAACTAGAGTCACTTGTTAGAAGTGATAAGTGACTCCTGATCCACCAGGATGCTCAAGTCCATGAGCCCCTGATCCAATGGACCCAGGAGAAGAAGAATCCCAACACATCAGGTGCCATTTGACGGACTCCCAGCTGGAGATGGAGCCACATACAGCGCCCGGTACAATTTGTTTTGCTCTGTGTTCCAGAAAAGATGTATTGCAACAGCCACAGGAAAAGCCTATAGCATGATGAGAAAAACAGGCTGTTCATGTGGAAACACTGACACCAATGGGGGGAAAAAAAAGTTTCTTTTGAGGAGCTGCTGAAGAAGTCACTAAAAAATACATGATGCAATAGCCTGGAATTACAGCCGAAGCCCCACAATATTCCTTTCAGTTTAAGATTATCAGATTATTTTGCATTCCCAAACTAACAGAACTAAAATAAACAAGTTTATCAAGTATCTCCTTCCAAGAAGCCTCCCTGCATTTAATTTCTTATAGGGCATACTTAAGCAGATCAACTTCCTACACTTTATTTCCATTGAGTGCCTCTGCCACGTGTCCATCTGTATGAGTACACACTTCCATAGCCCTCCCTATCTTCTTGTAAGGTCTACCAAATTTGCATCATCAAATTGGGTGGTTCTGGCAGCAGAAAGCAGATGATTGCCATCTGGACGTGGTCTCTGAGCTTAATAGCAGCTAAGAGGTGAAAAAGAAGTTTCCTTTGGCCTCCTGAAAGCAAATTGCCATGGATTAACTGCCTGTAATTGCCTGTAGCATCCAGGCATTTTTCTGCTTAAAAAAAAAAAATTGCCATTTTTAACAGCTCATTGCTTTTAAGGTCTTTGAACATCCAGATTCCTCAGAGGTATTCTGAAACCTTAACATCTGTCAGAAAGCAGGCGGCACCAGGAAGCAAACTGCTCCTTTTGAAGTTGTAAGTGTTCTCTTCCTGTTATGGCTTAGGGAAAAACACCACAAAACAAAAACCCAGACCAGGCTCACAGTTTTATTCAATAAACCTCCAGTTACTTTCAAAGCAGATTCATATCCGAGCAGAGTCACATGAGCATGGGAGCTTAGGAAAGCTGCTCTCCTCTCTTCCTGTGCATTTGTGTCTCGTGCTTTGTGCAGCTTCAGAAACAGATCGTAGCTCAGTTAAGTATTTTGTTTACATACGCCCAAGTGTTGAACTATTGTGATGGAGTGCAAGTTTTCAAAAAGATCAACAGAGATGTTCTACAAAAATCTTACTTCTAGTAAGATTTCTAGTTAGATTTAAAGTAGATTCCTGATTGTATGATGCTCCTGTCTTTTTATGACACATAATGTTTCTCCTCTCATTTAAAAACATTTTACTTAACTTTCATTGGGACAGTTATTGATAAGGCAGAGTATGTACAGAAGAGATAAAAACTAATTTATATTAATGCAAAACAATTAATGAGAACACGGTTTCCAAATGCAAATGTATATATGCATATAAAAGTACCTTTAAATAATCATTTTTTCATTGGTATATTTTATCTGCTCTCTTTCTTATTAAAGATAACAATTACATTTCTATTTCAATTCTCTGCCTTGGCCTGCAGAAGGTTACCTTTTTCTCTAGAAGAATCAATTTAAAAAGGATCAAGACCTGAAAAAGAGAGAAATGAAGAACATGGAGAGTGAATCATTGCCATTTATCAAAAACACTGTAGAAACGTTGTCTTATTCACAGCTGTTCAATGGTTATTGACCTTACTGGCTAAACTGTCAAATACATTCAGCCAACAGAAAACAGGGGCCTCAGAGCCTTTCTCCACCTGAACATTCAAATAGCATCTGAGGTACAAAAAGAATGAACTGCACAAATGGGAATTGCATACTCTGAATCATACAACGCTTATTTATGAGTCAGGACATACATTATCACTCCAGAGTTTCAAAAAACAGTAAACTATATCAGAAGAGAAGAGGCTCCTCCATGGAAACACATACATGAATTCAGCAGATTGCCAGGAGGAGCACTCACCTCTCCTGATTTTAGACCTCCTCAAAAGGGAAACCTAGATCAGAGAGGGTTGTCCAGGCTTTCCTTGCACTCAAAGAAAACAGACAGACATTTCTAGGGTATAACTGGGATGTCTAAAGCAAAATGGAAACTAGTTCTACCCTCATAAATATCTACTGTGCATATGCAAAAATATCACTATCCCAGTTTCTCATCTTTGTTTCCTTGATGCCTCTCAGTTAATAAAAAGAAAGAAAAATAAAAAAGATTCTAAATGTTATTTTTAACTTAGCTTAGCATTTCAGTAAGAAATTCAAGACTTTGCATTTCAATAGCCATCAAGAAAACATAGGGAAGTTCCCTCATGTGTTATGATGGCAGGAGCTGGAAAAGTTACAAAACCGAGGGAAAAGGGTGTGCGTGCATTACAAAACCCAGGAAAGGGTGTACACAGCAGGCAAAGGGAAATTGGAAGCTTGTAACTAGAAATCCTAATGGAAAAGCTTCAATCCTAGTACGTGTTTACTTTTCAGTTGCTCACAAAACATTTTATTCCTCAAAATTTGTGCAGAGAATCATCAGGCTGTACTTTATAATTATAACACAGCCAGGTAAACATACCTTGTGTCTGAAGTGAAGAACAAGGTCCCGAGGAGACAGACCTGCAATAACCAGAAGAAAGCCATTATCCCAGTTTAATAGCTAGCAGAGCCAAAGTGGCAAATGAACTGTGCACTCTATGTGAATCTAGTTATTTTGTTAGGGAAAGTAATATCAAATTCTCTTTCTTTTGAGCAGGAGCTACAATGGAGGCAGTAACAATGTAAGTAATCAGACCCTGTTACACCTGCTGGCTGTAGCACAGCTTTATGGAAATCGTTAAATCCTATACTATGCATTCAGAAAGAACAGGGAAAAGCTGGAGTCATAAGAAAGATTTCCCAAACCACAGGTCTGTGAAAGGTTGAACATCCCATACCAAGAAATGGATTCACCTCAAAATTAAGAAAGTGCCATTTCCCAAGAGCAGCTGAGCACTCGCTCGTCAAGCCGCAATGCAGCACAGCTCTCAACCTATGTGCTGCTGCCGAAGGAACACAGCATTCACTTGACATTTATTTAAATTCATTAAGGAAGGAAAGCAGAACAGAACACTGTGCAGGCACACAAACCTCTGGTGCTCAATTTGTTGCTGCATGGAAGCAGATTAGGTCAAAAAGCAAATGTGTTGGTTAGTGTAACACTCCCTATCTGCTGCTTGTACAAAACGTCGCTTACCGAGATAAACCTGCGACCCTTCCAACGAAGTTCCTCCCAGAGAGCTATTCATGTGCTCATAGAGTTCCTGTAAGAGGCAGAACAAAACCCAGAATGCATTAATGCCATATGGTCACATGGAATTCTGAATAAATAAAAATGACCCATTTCAAGGATTTCAACAGTTTATTTCAGAAAGGAAGTTTTACTAAGGGAGTTAATGGAGATGTGAGAATGAGAATGACAGTCAATGAGCATTTTATTACAAAACAGAAAGTTAACCCTCTGTGTCAGATTTGGGTAGTTCATTTAGTTCCTGTAATTTATTAATTGAGTTAAATAGCAGAATCACCTATGAAAAATAGAGTGTCTAAGCAGTCACTCCCTAAAAACCTGAAAGCGTGTGGCCGTACACCCAAGGCTTTGCTCTGTCTGAACATGGTTTACACTTTACCTTCAGGATTGAAATTTGAGAGAAGTCTTTTTCTTCAAAATACGCATGTGTAATGAGTTGCAGCTTTGCCTGAAGTAACCCATACAGAGGCTTGGGGGGAAAAAAAAACAAGAAAAAGAAAACCAGATAAGAAGCAAGTGAGGAAACTGTATTAAGTAACTCATTTTAAATTTCAGTCTTTTCTCATTCTTATCTTGCAACATAGACATATGATTAGAGACACAGCTCATTTTCAAGAGCAAAAGCTCTTGACTGTCAAACTGCAGGGTCTTCTGTGCTTGTTTTAAGTGGCAGAAGAATTCTGTCTCCTTTCTGTCCATTTGTACACACCACACCACCACTGAACATCTTCCTGGAGAAGTACTTTGCTGCCTAACACAGCTCATGCACTGGCAGGAATGGTACTTAATTCAGCTCCAGGCACTGACAGCAGTTCCTTTTACCTGCCTGGCAATTGGTAGCTCTTGCTAAATAGGTATGTGTGTACAACAGGTCCCCTCAAAACAGTCAGCTATGTATGGACTGTCTTAAAACCTCTTTAATAGTCATCAACGGCTACTTACTCCAGGTATTGCAACGACCAACCCGCCAAATCCTACTACATGAAATAAAGAACTTAAGAGTTAGCACTTATCGTTTACTGCTTATTAATACTACTCATTATTACTTAGTTATTGCTTATCTTGTTACTCATTTATTCCTTATAAACCAAATCCTTGGTATTAGTATTATTTATTGGTATTAAGAACGGTCAAAAGTGCAGATACCCCAAGTCTTGACAACAGGCAGACAATTTTACAATTACTCTTTAAGGAGACACCAATTCCAGGCAGCACACTCAAACGCCACAGCTTTCTAAATCACTTGCATGACACTTCATTCTGTTACACTTTACAATGATTAAGCAAAAAAGCAGCATTTAGAAACAAAAGTTTCCAAATAAGAAAACAAATCATTAAAAAAATGTTCTTTGGGAGTTAAGCAAGCATCCTTACCAGCTGGCTGAGAACACAGACGCTTTTCTGTACTGTTTCTCGAGTGATATCTGCTTGCCGGACTTTCAATGCCTAAGGAACAGAAGCATTAGAATATTTTTACCAACATGCAATTTCAAAACATTTTTTTTCCAGACCTAGTTACCATATACCCCTATATAAATCAAATCCTATGACTGACTGCCTTCAGTGGTCAAAATCCAAGCCATGTAACAGCATAACCCTGATCTAGCACAAATGGCCACAACGCTGTTGCTCAGTTGTGCTCTCATCCCACAGCAAAACAAACTGTCCCCAGCAAGACCCAAAGATGACTGTGATGACACACACAGGACCACTTAAAAGAATCTGGATAAAGCAACAACAGGTTTAACCAAGACTAACGACGCATAAGAAAAGAGATCTCAAGTTGATCTTCTCTAGCACTGTTTGTGCCAATGGACCAGGCTGATAAGCCTTTGCCTGGCTTGGTTGATTTGCTTTATCCTTAGAGAACTTCATCTGCACAAGCAACTACTTTCTCACCCAGCCCAAATGGCCCCAGTGCTTAACAGCAAAGCTAGAAAAGGTAGGGACAGAAATACAGCCAAGTGATTCACTTAATCATTTGCTGTACAAAATAGCAAGAGTCCAGATTGCAGCCCACTCACCAAAAAGCCAGATGGAAAGAGTGCTGGAGTTGTTACATAAAACACATTGTTTCATATTCTGCTTGTTGTAAACAGTTCAATTTAAAAATCTATTTTTATTTTTCTTCTTAATTGGTTAGTAAGCATAAACTAGAACCAAGAGTGTAATGAAGCCATGTTAAAACAACTGTAGAGTTGAATATAACATAACTTTAATCACAGAATACAGAACGGTGAAGACTGTGTGCAAATATAGAGAGGGAACCAAACTCAACACAAGAAACAAGAATATAAATCTGAATTCGTAAAATTTATGCTTGGAGCATAGAGAGAAACTTGATGTCTAATCAAGGTATGGTTAAGACTGAAAGAGAGCACACAGTTTGCATCTCCCAAAGTTGTGAATCTTCTAAAACTATAACCTGCCATTTCAGATTGCTGACATTTCATTGGAAAGGACAGATTTCTACAGAAATCTATAAAAACTTTTCAATTAGAGTTGCACAGGTCACACTATCACTGTTACTTTAGAAAAAGTGGACACATTCTGGCATCTCAACTAGCTTCCTGAAGGTGAGATCACATGCAGTGGGTAGCTCCCTCCCTTGACCTGTACTGGGAGAGCAGCTCTAGAGACACACATGGTGAATGGAAGGACTCACAAGGTCCACTTCACAAATGTACTAAAGGGGATACATGAAAAGAAACATGACAACATCGGCATGGTCAGACCCTAGGAAACACCCTAGCACCTCACAGCCATGCAATGGAGACATCCAAGCAGCTTCCACCCAACCTGCTTCCCCCAGCAGGACTTGGCAGAGCTTGCCAGGC
>JAUBOD010000256.1:3413530-3424308 GCA_032353885.1 Nothura maculosa | reverse complement strand
CTGCCTTCTTTAGCGACCTGATGGAGAGCCTCTCAGATACCAGCGGGACCTATTTTCCAGGCAAGCTTCTCCTCCCACTCTGCGAGAACACAACTGCATTTCTCTGTGGCAGAGAGACATATCACATAGAGCAAACCCCACTTTCTGGGTATTTCATCAGTATCACTACATAAATCAGGGCCTGCCAGGCCTAGCTGAGTGGGCTGGAGATCTGCCTGCTCCTCCACAAGCTCAGCCTTAGCCAGAGAACGTCCCTTCAGGCGCGTTAACATGCGCCAGCCTAACAGGGAGCAGCAGCTCCAAACGTGCAACGACACCGACAACTACCTGCTCAAACCACACAGTCCTGCTGACATTCATGCTATAAATCAAATGTCACATGCAAATAGATCTTTTTTTGAGTCTCAATTTCTTTAAAAAAAATCCAAAATTTAAGAGAACTAGGCAAGAAAAATGTTCCTACACATTTCTAAACCACACATTTTTTTCTGTATAGATTAACATTTTCTTAAACTTAGCATTAAGTTAAAGTATAGAAACTATTCTTTACAAGATCTGCACTCTCTGCATTTTCTGGAAGTCTGTGGAGGAAATATAGAGAGAAACACAGGATTTGAAAAGAGTCTTCTCAGCCAATAAATTCAACCTCTGTCATTAGGAGCACGCTTGCTATATGATCTCTTATTTTCAGATCCATCACTTCCATCTTAATCGCTCCCATTTGGAAGCTGCTTCCAAATTTCTTTCAGTGAGCTATCTTTCTTTCAGTTTCTCATCCCCAGCCTAGAACGTATTCATAGACAGTTCATATCCCCTTGTCCTGCTGCCAGTCCTGCCTTCAGCCTGAAGTCGTTTTATCTTCCCTCCTTGCTTTTCACCTTCCAACGTTCTCCCGGAACACGATTCCATAGGGTGCGAGGATTCAACAAGCTCTTCAAAAGCCACAAAAACGTGACCACCAAAACCAGAAGTCTCAGACTACAATTGTTGAGATGCTTTTCTCAAGCCCCTATTAAACTTCACCTTGTTCCAGCAGAGCTATCGGCCACAGACATGCACTCCAGAACCACAGCAAAAGCAAAGTTTGCACCAGACACCAGGGCAAAGCGTTGCTTTGGGGTCACACCAGTTCCCTTTCTCAGCTCACCGCAGAGCCACCCTCCCCTTGCAGCGAGGCGAAGGCAGGACAGGAAGGGGGCAAGGGCTCCCTACTGGTAGGGCTGGCTTAGGTGGTCCATGCAGGTAGTTCATGCAGCTACAGCCTGGAGCCCAGGCTGCTGGCTCACCTAGCCAAGGACAGGGACCTCTGAAGGTCTCTTCCTGCACAGCAGGTCCATGGGTCATCTTGGCCATTCCTTGAACCAGCAACGAAAGCCTGAACCTCTCTTCCTGAAAGATAACCAGAACTTCTCTATTTTAATACATATATTGATGCATCGTAGGACTACATTTGTTGTTTTCTTCCTGCCCTCAGACCTACCACTACTGTGACTTGTAATTATCCCATGTGATTTCATGCAGCCATTCCTCTCCTCTTGGTGTCTCATGCCTACACTCCTGTAGTACCCATTCCTACTGCATGCACTCACGTTGCATCCTTTTCCCATCACTTCAGCACTATCTTCCTTTCTCACAAGATGTTCCAACCTTCCTTCGCAACGTTGACCCCACAAGTTTGCCCATCATCAAGCCAGAATTTACTCTAGCAGAATTTATAGCAACTGTTACATTGCCCTAAAGTCAGTCTTGAGCAACACCATCTGCAAGCACCTTTCAACCAGCAGTTCCTCTTCTGACACAATTTTGTTGCTGTTTCCTCTCCTTTCACCTGTTCCCCACTCCGGTTCTAGCTCTTGCACTAATTCTGCAATATTGAAAATAATTTATTTTGTGGTAATTTATAAAAAGCATCAAATTCCAGGCAGATTAGCATTGCTTCTCATATAACCAGAAAGTTCTTAGGCGTGTGTGTGTATGTGGGTATATATATATAAAAATTTGTTGTTGTTTTTACACAAAAACTAAACCAATTGCTTATTCTTATGAAATGGGCAGGTCAGCTGGGCATGACCTACATTTAGCAAATCCAAACGGGAGTTATTCTACTTACTTTCATATTGTTAATTAATTCTTTCCTTCCAAATGTCTCTAGAGCCTTGCCCATTGCTGATGCCAACCTCTTGAGGCTACAGCTGCACAGGTCTCTGCCTGCAGTTCTTTCACGGAGATATATTTGCCACATTTCAGTAATAAACAAGTAGGAGATAGTATATGCTTAAAAACCTTCCTTAGAGGCCTTCAGCTTCACGAATGAGTTCTGCCTAAATTCTGAAACAAGCTACATGTGTCAAGAATGAAGTTCTGAAACAAGCGACCTGAGCCAAGCTTAGTGAGTTTAGTTCTTGCTTCCTCATCTCTTCTCTGCTTTCACACTCTATACCAGGTTTTATTGAAAGGATTTGTTTGAAGACTTTGGACTTGTTTGAATCATATGCCAATCATCATCAAGCTCTCATTTTCTCTGCTGTTCCTTCTGTTATTTTTATACTTATATGACTGAAGATTCCTTTCCTTAGATTTCCTTTAGAAAGTCTGCCCGTTTGGGATTGCAACAATTTTATTTCTTTTCCTACATATCTGATCTCCATGACACAGCTACGCTCCATGCTCTGCAACCTCCTTCCTCTGCAAATTCTCTAGGTAAAAAGATTTTGTTCCGGACACTTTGCCATCCACTTTTTGACAGGACTTGGAAATATCCTTCTAGAGCATTTTCTTGCCAGGCAGGTACCAATAAATCTACAGCTTTTGCTTTGTTGTTGCACCAACACTGCAAGTTCTACAAGCAAGAACCCAGAAAAGTAATACAAGTAACAAAAGCCACCTCTGTGTTCATCTCTCCAGCCTGTGTTTATTCCATGTGGCCAAAAACAAAGCCAGGGCAACAACGTGCAGTTCTCCCTGCGGACAGACACTCAGCTGATGTTGATCCTGTAACAGTCTTTGAGGAGGAAGTGACTGATAAATACTGCAAACCTCACGAGATGACCCCATTATTTCACCAAAACTGACCCTCTATCCTGACAAGTGAAGCACTGATCTATCTAATCACCTTTTTTTTTTTTTAATGAAAATAAAGATTCAGCAATGCACTCAAGGCAAACACTGCTCTTAAGTTCCAGCTGATCTTTTCTTGGGGTGATGTTTCCTTTCACTTGCTGCCTACTGAAGCACAGCAAAACCCGGTTTAACTCCTCGTTGCCCAGTACACAGCGAGCCGGTTTCGGACGGGTTCTCGGGTGGTTAACGTGACACGCGCCGTCCTTCCGTGGGGGCCCTCGGGCTCGCTAGGTAAGGGACAGATCTGCCCTCCCTCATCTCCAGAGGGCTCTTCCTGGGAAGGAGGAAGGATCACGAGTAAATCAGGGCTATGGGTTACCAGACCATTGAGTTCCCTGACACATGGGGCCAATGCGGAAGGCAGGGAGAGTTTCCCCACCCTTCCAGAAGGTGGGTTGGGGAACAGCTACCCACACTGAAACAACAAAATACAGGCCTTAAAGATTCGCTAATGGGAGAAGAAGAGGGACAGAAACAACTGGAAAAGGAATAACTGTAACAAGCAGCATTTGTGTTATGCATTCACTGTCAGACACTCAGACACAAAATCTGTGTTTGATCATGAGTCTCACTGCTCTCCATTCATGGTTAGCTCCCCAGAAACGCTCCATGCCGTGCAAACCCGCCGCAGCACCGCACCTATACAGCAACAGGGCACGTGTGCTGACCGGGCAGGTAACTGAGCCCCCACTACCGCGGTTACTGCTCTCCTTTTGGGAACGGGCACCCAAGAGTTCAAAGTCTTCCTGTAACACGATCATATGTAAAAACAAACCCAGAAGTCCAACAACACACACCGCTGTTTGCCGAGTTACTCATCACCTCCTGATTTAAAACTCGGGGGCATTTCCGAACACAGAAGCGACCATCTCTCTGAGCAGAAGTCAGGATTTATTCCTCTATCCCCAGCTCTCCCAGAGGCTGCCCAGGCACAAAGCACCTAATGACTCTGGCACCTTAAACACCCGCTTCATTTTAATGCTGCAAGCGAGCACAACACTGTGGGTGCAGCCATTATTTTACTGGCTCAAATACAGTCCCTGCCGACACAAAATAAGATTATCTATTTATTTATTTTTAAAAAGCAATATTGCAATAGAGCACTTCAAATTTAAAATCAGAGAGAAAATGAAGGGGTTAAAAAAAGAGGCTCGAATGCACTCACATCCTTTTGGAAAGGGAGTCAGTTTTGGACAGGGAGTCAGCACTGCAGCGGCAGGTGTACCAGACACGCAGGATCTCGCGGCAGATACACACATATATACATACATATATATATATACACATATATATATATATATATACACACACATACATACACACATTCCCACACGTGTATTTCCGCACCTGCGTCCCGCGGGGCCCCGGGCCCGTCCTGCGGCGGCGCCCAGGGAGGCCGCGGCGGCGCCGGCGCCAACGGCCGCGAGGCCCCCCTGAGTCACGGCGGCGGCGGCGGCGGCGCCCCCTCCTTCCCTCCCTCCCTCTTTCTCTCCTTCCTTCCCTTCCTCCTTCCCCGGCTCCCTCCGCCCGTGGCAGCGCCGGGCGCCGCTCACCTGGCAGCCCTTCTTGTGGTGGAAGCCGACGACGACGATGTGGAGCACGGCGCCGCGCCGCTCCGCGGCCATGGCCGCCCCGCCGCACCGGCTCCGGCTCCGCTCCCGGCCCCTTCCCTCCTTCCCTCCTTTCCCTGGGCCGCCGCGGCCGGGCCCGGGCGCCGGGGAGGAGCAGGAGGAGGCGGGCGCCGAGGGCGGAGCGCCGGGCCCGGCCGCCTCATGGCGCCGCCGCCCCCGAGGGGCGCCCGCGATGGCGACCGGGACGGGCGGGAGGCGGGAAAAACGAAACCGAAACAAAATTCTTATTTTGTTTTTAATGCGGAAGGATTTTTATAGATTTCTCATTCAAAGCGTTGCTGTTGGAACAAATGAGGGCTCCATAACGCTTTTGGAACTGCAGGGAGGCCGGCCGTGGTCCAGCTTACCTTGAGATGCATCCATCAATGGATTAAATTGGGAGAATCCCACTAATGCTCCTTCCCTTAGGGCTGTCAGGCTGCTACGTGTGTATTAGGAAAGAGTGGGGTTTAGGACTTGGCCACAGCAGCAGCACATTGGGCACCAGGGCGGTACAGACCTCATCTCGCTCTGCTCAGACCCTGCTCTCTTGTTAACCTGTTTTTAGGGATTCCGTCCCGTTTATTTTAAGTCCTTTATCTAAGGTCTTTGCTACTGAGTGCACTCTCCATAATGAGGATTCCATGGGGAAATCGGGATGAGATTGTTTTGGGGGAAGGAAAAAAAAAGTGACTATAAATCTTGACAAGCAAATCTTGTCATTAACACAATACCCAAACGCTCCAATTGCAACTGTAGCAGTTATAACAGGTATTCAACTCCAACAATTGTTCCGTTGCATTAAATGTAAACTTTACGGAACAAAGGACAAACTGCAGGAAACAATCTCTCACTAGCAAGAGAACGATTCTTTATTACGTCTTTTCCGTAACTTGCTTTTATGACGTTCAGTTTAATTTCCCCCCCAAAATTATCCATAGGATAATGTTTTGACTAATGAGCCATGCAGTGTAGCAGTACTCCCATTGCCATGGATTCTGCATTACAGGGGCATCACAATGAGACTGCTGAGTAACTGTGGGTTATTGCTTCTCAGAACAGGTTATTAGATTTTTTTCATTGTTTGATTTTTTTCCCCACTAAGGCAAGATAAATGTTTAACACTGGACTGAATGACATCAGCCTGTTACAGAAAACCAAACCACCATCTCCTTTGTCTTGTCAGAGGTAACACTGTGTGCTCGTATTTATGAAACAGAAAGGGAGACAGAGCAGCGATGAGATGGAAGCTCCTGGAAAACTCTCAGTTGGAGGTTTCCTAGTGGAATTACCCATCTCAACTTGTAGCTAATAGATATCAAACCTGAGACAAACTCAGCTGGCCATGTAGGTAGCTCTTTTCTCTAAAATGACCTGCTTAGCTACCACCAGCTATTGTATTAGAACAGTACTCAGAATTTGTTACTCATTCTGCATTTAACAATAATAACCAAGGTTAGCAGACCTGAATCTCTCTAGCTTTTTGGGGTGGATAACCTTAAGAGAGTTTTGTGTGCCTGGAAGTAGCCTGAGAGGTGAGCAGTGCCTGCTGCAGCTTGAAGTTTCACGGGATATAATAAATACTCTTTAGAAATCATTCAGGTATTTCTGTCAATAAGTCCTATAATGGAATTGACATCTGTCACCAATTCCTCGCTGGGTGCAATCTCAGTTCCTGTTTGGAGTCTATTTTTTTTTCCAAGGCTCTTACCCTAAATACCAAGAAAACCCATCTGAGTTAGGGACGACGATACTGCATGGGATTATGCTCTCCTGCTTGGAAAATTCTCCTGTAAACAAAACAAAAGGTAAAGACAGCAATGATGGACTAGAGATTTCATAAGTATCTTAATATTAGTGATCTGAAGTATATTTTAAACAGAAAAAAATGAGTATATTCAAATATAGACAATACCATTAGTTAAATCCAAAAAAAGTGATTAGGTTGATGAGAACATGGCAAGAAAAAGGCAGGATGATGACAGGTAAAACACACCCCTGGTGTGTTGCGGGTCTCCTGTCTCCCACACGGGGGGTTCATGTCCCCGAGCTCCGCCGCTGGCCCGTTCCCACCCGCCCGTGTCCCAGGGCACCCCGGCGCCCTGCAGCTGATCCCAGGGCCCCGCGCCAGGTCCCAGGGACGGCGACACCGCGGCGGGCCCCGCGCCGCCATCTTCCCCGCGCGCCCTGTGCCATGGGCGGCAGCGAGCGCTCGGACATCGGCTAGGCGGGGCTGCCGCTCCAGCCCAAGAGCGGGCCCCGCCGCCGCCACCGCTAGGGCGCCGCTCACTTCCGCGAGAGCGATTGGCCAGGCCTGGATCCAGCATGGCGGCCAACGCGAGTACCAACCCGTCTCAGCTCCTGCCGCTCGGTAACGCGCGACGCTCTCGCGCCGCCCCCGCTCTTCCCGGTGGTGGCGGCGGCCATGGAGGGGCAGCGAGGGAGGCTCCTCCCTACCAAAGGGCTAGCAGGGAGGGCGCTTGCTGGGCTCCCCCGGCAGCGCTGCGCGTTCGGCGGGAGGTTTGAATGGGGCCGCAGCCGTTGGGAGGCGGGGGGTGGGGCACGCGCGGCGGCGGGTGTGACGTCACGGGCGGCCGTTGGAGCCCGGCTGGGGGGCGCAGAGCGGGGTGCGCGGGGTGCCTGGCTGCGCATGCGCAGACAGAGGCAGCTTCCCCCCCTCTCCCCCCTTCCCCCCGGTGACGGAGGAGAGGGGAGGTTGTGGCGGGGCCGCGTTCTTGGGCGCCTGAACCCCCGGTTTGCACCTGGCTTGGTGTAAACACCCAACCAAACACACTCAAAAATAATAATAGGAATAGGAAAACATCACTGCCAACCTTCAGTGTGAGCTGCTGGTTGCGCTCAGAGCGGGCGGGCAGGGAGTAAGGGTGAGGAGAACAGGCCCCGCTTGTCGGTGAAGCTGCTTCTGGCGGAAATAATGGGAGCCCCGCCCGTTATAGCGCTTCTTGGGCCCCTGGGAGCAACATCTGCGGCAGGGAAACGCTCAGTTTCTGGCAAACACTAGTGCAGAGAAGTTATACGTTTCTTTCTTTCGGAGGGGAGAGGATAATAATGAGCCTTGAAGAATTGATGGTATTTGAGGTGGTCATTCGTAGCTGTTCATAGCTATGAATGTTTTGGCTGCAGTATAAAGATATTGAAGATTATCCACCTTCAGTGATACGCTGAGCAATTACTAGTTAGGCATGCAGCTAGCAGCAATATTAACATTAATTTGCAAAGTGACATAATTAGATATTTTGTTTAGAAGTATATTTACATTTCTCTCCTTCCCCCCCATACTATTATTGTTTAACCCTACAGAGCTTGTGGACAAATGCATAGGCTCGCGCATTCATATTGTCATGAAGAGCGATAAGGAAATCGTTGGAACGCTCCTCGGGTTCGATGACTTTGTCAGTATCCTTTGAAAGCCTTCACTGCTCACTGAGTAGAAACGTCCTGTATTGATTAATATGTCACTCTGATTTCATTTCATAAATAAAATCACATAGCTTTTCAATTTATATTTTATGTGGATGTGTAAATGTCTTATTTTCCTTGAAACTAGACTTATAGATATGGTGTTAGAAGATGTTACAGAATTGTAAGTATTATTGTTGTCTCTTTGTTTTTAAACTTTGGTTATCCAGTTTACAAAAGCATGGAAAGTGCCCTGATTTTTTTTTTTCTGACTGAATGATTTAGACCTTAGACTTGAACTTGTTTATTTTATTATACTCTAGTTTTGTGTCTGTGCTGAGTTAAAGCTGTAATAGTTTTCCATAGTTACATTTTCTTATTTATTTATGATTTCTTTTTCTCACAGTGAAATTACACCCGAGGGTAGAAGGATCACAAAACTAGACCAGATCCTGCTAAATGGAAATAATATAACAATGGTAAGTCATCATGTGAAGAGACTGTGTGCATTTATTTTCTGTGCTTGCTGGGTTCAGTTATGGCTTTATTAGCTACTTGCAGCTGAGTTTTCCATTGCATAAGCTACTTCATGTGTATGTGTATGACTGAGGCTGGAGAAGCAGCCTTATTACCATACTTGTCACATAGTAAAGCTTAAAATTTGTGAAAATAGGATGACCATAACTTCATTTTGGTGAATCATCTTCTGATCTTCACGTGTCATGGAGTCACTTCTGACTTTGGAACCTTTTTTGTAGCCTTGTTAGTACAAGGGCTTTTAGCTCACAAGTGCTCAGCTACATAACTGTGTAGGATACATTTGAATTGCATCCATTATCTTACATGTGGATGCTCTTGCAGCACTTTGGATACTTACACTCTTGTCAAGTCATTCAGCTGTTAAAATAGCTTCTAGTGCCAAGTAGCTTTGCCTGTGTGTGGTCTGATAAAAGCCGTGGAGGTCTGGTGGGCTATACCAAATTAGAAGCACTATCACACAGAATCATGGAAGGGTTGAGGTTGGAAGGGACCTTGATTTTAGTTTTCTGCTTGTTAATATACGTAGATCAGGACCGAACCAGTAATTGAATGTTTATTGTGGTTACATATCCCTGAGCTGAATTCTGCAACTTCCTGGGCACATTACCACAAAAACAGACCTGTTGGTTATCCTGCTTATTTGCTTAGATGGCCTCCTCCAAGGTCAAGGCCTCCTGTATCTGAGCAGAAGGGCATTCCTGGCTCAGTGAGAAGAGGAAAGACAGATTTGAGTCTAGCTTGACTCCCCGAAGGAGGAATAACATCCGTGTCTCCACCTTCTTCCTCCATGTCCCACCTCTGAGCAAGTGCCATCTTGCCTTAATCCCTTAGCCTTTTCCACTTCAGCTGTATTCCCCTCCATCCTTAATGGACAGCACATACTGAGACTTCTTGCAGGGGTGAAATTACAGTCATTCAGTAGATGTAGCAGGCAGTATCTTGCCCTTAAGGCAAAGTGGCTGATTTTAGAGTGCAAGTCCTGGAAAATACATCTTGTATCTATTTTTTAGGCAAATCTTGGCCTGTTCTGTTATAAAGTATACCTTAGGGAAAAATATCTTTGCCTTTAGATGCCTTCTGCTAATAATGAAGAAAATATTGATAAAGAAATGTTTGAGTAAATATTTTTTCTATATTCATATTTTTTTTTCTTTTTGTATTCCCTGTGTGTTGCTCTGTTACTTACTTTAACTGGAAAATACTATGTTGCCTTACTTCATTCTATGTTTAGAAACATATAGGTTCTTTATAAGCCTTTGCACTCTATTTTGCAATAAAACTTGGAAAGAGGAAACAAAGTTCCCAGTGTAGCAACATTCTGGGAATGTTCTTACTCTCTGTCCTTTTAGAGATGAACTGTAGTCTTTTAAGTGGAATCATGATGAACTCAGAGTTCAAGTTACTCTTGAGCAACAGATACCATTGTGTATACTAGATAGAAAAATGTTCCTAGATAACTTTTTTTTTTTTTGTATTCTAGAGTTGTTTTGACACCCATGCTTCTCTGACAGTTACTGACCCCTTGTTTTGGGAGAGCAATATTGTATCAGAATTAAGGGGAGAAAAAAAAAGGCATTTTGTGTTTTGCTGTGAATCTTCCATCTGCTAAAATATTAACTGAAAAGAATCAGATGCAGGTTTGTGTAACTCGCATCCAGGGCACTGACACAAAGCTCTCTTGCTCTCTTATAGCTGGTTCCTGGAGGAGAAGGACCTGAAGTATAAATTGATCCATTTGTCATCTATGAAGACAAGTTATATATGTATTCTAAATAGAGCTTTTTGGGGTGTGGGTGTGTGAGGGGGGAGGTTGTGTTTTGTTTTTACACACTTCTGAAGTTAATATTTGATAAAAGACAAATTTCCTCTTCAGGAAAGATGCATTGCTAATGCTGACTTTGTAAGTTGAAATCATGACTTTCTTGTAAAGGCACACTAATCTGTTCCGAATAAAAGTTTTTGTGTTTGTTAATTACTCTGCTTGGTTATCTAAGTGCACAAGTTTGAGAGGCTTTTGCAACTGTTCCATGCAATGGAAAGTAATAGCTTGTGTTCCAGTTGCTGTCTATCAGTCTATAGTTTTCTGTA
>JAUBOD010000256.1:3395375-3413430 GCA_032353885.1 Nothura maculosa | reverse complement strand
GGGTTGGAAGGGACCTCTGGAGATCATTTGGGTTCAGCTCTCTTGAACTTCTTTTGCTTAGTTGATCTCTTTCTTACAGCAACACTAGAATAATCATCGTTAATAAGACGGAGACTAGGCCTAGTTCATGTTCAGGAAGAAAAAAGGCTGGTTTTAGAGCTTCACACTCAGGTTCCTGGAGGCTGCATTTTCACCACTAAGTGGTGCTGGACCTACTTAAGTTAGAAGCTGCCCGGCCTTGCTGGTGTGGTTTAGAGTCGTCATCTCGGAGCAAATCTATTCTTTGGGGTATTTTGTGGTCCAAACAGAAACTGGTGTCTTTATCACCAGTTTTTATCACCTTTTTATTATGATGGACAAAAAACTAACATGATTATAAATTATGGTCCATGCAGGTTATGATTCTGCAATGTCCTGCTCTACTAATTCCTGTGTTTAAATGTCTCAGGTCTATCCCAACTGCCTGCTGGAACTGCAGGGACAAGCAGGGTAGTGTGTGGACTCCTAGGGATAGTAAATGCCTCCCCCCCATCTCTAGAAGAGGAAAGAGGAGTTGAAGAAAGCGTCTCAGGAGCAAGACAGTGCAGGGAATTTGCATTAGATCCTTTTGCTCCCCTTTATCCATCTCGAGATACATCTTTGGCTGGTTGAAATTTATCTTGAAGTATATCGGGAGGTGTTTGGCCTTCTAAAGGGGAAAGTCATCCTCTCTTCCCACCATGGAAACACTCTAACACCCTATCCTAATAATGGATGTTAACATCCGTTATTAAACTGAAGAGAGAGATTTCATGCTTAGGAGAGAAAGAGCAAATCTTCCCTCAGAGCAACTTCTCATAGGCAAAGGACACTTGTTTTCTTTTTGTTTTGCCAGCACGAGTATTACATTTTCTCAAGATTTTGTTATCTCTAGAATAAAAATTTGTTATTGCTTCCCTTCTTGTCCGTGTTTATTGTTTTTCTTTTTTTTTTTTTCTTTTTCCTCTTACCCCCTTCAACGGAATGCTAAGACTGTTTTTCTCCTAGTAAGATATTCTGATTCAGGACTTTGAGGACTATAGACATCAGTTTAAAGACAATTCTTGCACATCCAAATACTGTGAAAAGTTTGTGACTTGGAGCTTAAAGTTCCAATTTCAGTCCAGTCTGCTTTGATTTGCAGTTCTCATGCAATATTCAAAGTACTTCTTGCCTTGAAAGAACAAGTAATAAGATTTTCTATGAAATGGATGGTTCTTGTTTGATTGTTTGTTTTATGTTTTTAATTTTGGAAATACAGGGTGAGACTATGATGTAGTAGGACCCAGTTTCCAGACAGTAGCTATCTGGAAAGCAAGTTAGTCATCTAAAACAGTACCTGGACCTTGGGTTTTAAAAATAAGCAAGTCTTTAAAAGTTAAAAATCAAGATTTTCAACAGATCAAAATAACTGCTTTATGCTTCTGACATCTACTTTTTCTTTCTGTTTCCCCTTAACAACTGCACTGGCTGCAGTGATCTTTAGTTTTCCTACACAACTAAAGGTAGTGGCTGGTCATGTGGATGTGGTTCCTTTCTGCCTTCTGTGCTCTTACTTGCAGAAATCTGAATTCTGGTGCTGGAAATATTTGCACTGTTCATTTAACTATATTGGAAATAATAAAAGTCAACCATTTTACTACTTGCCCCATAACTATATAAGTTTTCCTTTTTCCTTGTTTATTTCTCATCTTTTTACAGAATTCACTGTGATTTCTTTTTTACCATATGAAATAACCTAAATTCCTTGTTTACTGATGACTTTGACATATGTTTTTAATGCTCAGAAAATTGCACCAGCAGTTCTGTTCTACAGTTTCTGTGAAACTCATAAACACTTTTCATGCCTATGTTGAAATAGAAATCTTAACTCAAGCTCATACAGTCCCTGTCCATAGATATATGGATATTTAATATATGTTAATGGTGTGGCTTTTTTTTTTTTTCTTTTTTAATAGTACTTTATTTTTTCCCTCCACAGGAACTATCAAATTGGTCTGTTTGCATTCCTTACAGCTTTTCTGTATTCCGAAGTTTTGAAAAGGAGAAAATTCTGGACAATTATGCACAATTATGATGGTGATTTTAAAATATCAAGTTACTTAATTTTAGGAGAAGAATGAGGATCAGCATTGCTAATGTTCACTAAAAGGTTTCTAAGAGGGAAGTGTTCACTTTTAAATGATACTCGCGATCCATTTCTGATGGTTTTTAATTGGGAAAAAATACACTGTTGTCAGGGATTATGCCAGCTTAATTTCTTTTCACATGTGAAAACTGATGAGAGGAGAAACTCATATTTGAAGGAAGATTTTGCTTACTTAGGCTAATTAATCTGAGGAGTTGCTACGATTAAGAATTATTTAAAAATATTTGGAGTGGATCAGTAAAGTTGATCACAGGCTCCTGTATCAGCTGGGAGTGAGGAATGTGGCACCGTCTCTCTCACTACTAGTAACTGCACAGTTGGGTAAAAGACAAAATTGCTGAATTAAGTGTTTAGTTCCCAAAATAGCTGTCAGTGTTTCAATACTACGTGGCTCCTCTCCATAACGGTAGTGTTGGCACTTGGAGGATTTTAGAGAATTCAGCTGCTCTCTTCTCCAACTCATTTACGCTTCTGTCTCTCACTACATTGCTGACAATGTTTCACATGCCTTGGATGAAAAAGTTCCTTTGAAAAGAAGATTGGGAAGGAGAGGATAGGAAGTCTGTTGTATGACAGTGTTGGAGGCTGCTCCTCCCCTGTCCTACTGGCCCCTCTGCCTCCCCAAATCCTTTTTTAGAGCTCAGGCTTATCCTGCCCTCTGCACTTTCAGTCATCTCTTAAAACCTCCGTAGGTAAATAAATAAAAATAATTTATTTTATTTTTCAGAAATTTAGTAGTCTATATACTAGTATTTTAAACCTTGAACATATATTTATGCTTGTTAACAGTTGCTCTTTTTTAAAAATCAAAATAAATGTTAAGTAGGAAATATATTGAAAGTAACTCGTGGTCTCTAAATCTTGTTCAGTGCCTAGAGATTCTTGGTGAAAATTGAGGCTTTTTGTATATACAAAAGGGCCAAATAAAGATGGAGAGGGTCACTGAATCCTTGATCTGGAAGTTGCACTGATAGTGACATTAAAGACTTTATGCTCATCAGCGTAAATGCAGCCCCTAGGGTGAACTCAGGACTTGGGCAGTAAGACCTGGTCTTTTCTTTCAGTCTCGCAGTGCTGCAGGCATTGATAGAGCTGTTACGTTACCAGTTGTAACGAGTGCACTTTGCTTCAATGCCCCAAAAAATATGTAATTTACATGTGTTTGCATATGGCTCAAGTGAAATAGGATCTTGTAGCACAGGTAATCTGAAGCATGGAATGACTCTCTATCCTTGTGGTTTATAGATGGAGTGAGGGGATTTGTTAATTATCTGTGAAATATTTATTTTAAATATGTACAAAGTAGTATAACTGGAACACTTTCATTTTCGATAGAAAATTATATAAGTTTATTATGTACCATTATCTATCATTATATTATTATTTATCCCATTTCATAATTAAGATATTATCTATTTCTTGAAGACAGTTCAGACCAAGTACTGAAACACCTTGGGTTTGTGGACAATACTATAATTTATGTAAAACTTCCAAGTGCCAGCTCTGTGTTCAATTTATGCTTGTTATGTTTGAGAAACTACATAATGTCCTACAAAGCTACACACTGCTGCTAGCTGATATTTAGGGACTCTGCCTTTTCTGTGCTCCAAATTCTAACTTATATAAATCATGTAAGAAGAAAAAGATACATTGAAACTGTGTGTGTCAAAGGGTGTAATTACCTGCCTTATATTTCACAAAATTCAGCATTAAACTTTCTGAGCGCTGTTTTGGCTAAGAAACATGAACGGTCAGCTTTGTATTAAAAATATATGTCTGTGTGCTAAATATGCAACCACAGGCAAGAAATTTCCAGGCAACTGGAACAAAGCCCTCGCCCTCTCACCCTGCGGAAAAGCACAGAGCCTCCCGTGACCTCAGTTGTTATCCAGCCTGTAGGGAAGGTTGTTATTCTGCTCCTCTCGCGGTGGGAGAAACCCTCTAGGTGCTTCTGAGGGCGTCAGAATCAATGGGATTGTCTACATTTCTAAAACTAATTTAAAAACTAATTTACACTGAGCCAGATTTCAAGGCGCTCATTCTCAGTTACAGGCTTCTTTACAATTACACCATCGTGTAGGCAGTGTTGAGAACGAGCGTCTCGTATGTGACACACTCCAAAGTTTGTTTTCAGTGTCCTAGACCCTTCTGCTGCCTTCATGCCTTCATTTGCTCGTGGTCCCTGGCACCAGGCCCAGGGCCCGTTGGTTTCAAGGTGCTGCTCTCGATAGGTGGCCTGTGTTCCAGCTGCCGCTGAGGGCCTTGTTTCCATAGATAGCGAGCAAAATATGCAAAGGATCTTTTCCCAGGAATGCTGCATTTGTTTTAAGGGGGAAGGGTGCTCCCCCAATCCCTTCTCTACAGATGTATTTTCCTCTGGAATATCAAGGTTTTGCAGTGTTCTTGGCCTATCTAGTTACAGATTATTCAGTGTGTAAATGTGTATCTGCCTGTGTGTACACTGATTATTAAGCAAATGTTCAATAGACATCCATTACAGAAGTAACTATGTTGATGGTTATGGTGCTTGTTCTCAATCAGTTGTTTTGCCATCTATAAATGTCTGATGACAGAAAGAGGATCAGAGATGACTTAGATTTTGTACAATATTTTTTTGGGGGCGGGGTATGTAAGGGAGATTTAGAAGATAACCTTGGAACAATGATTTATGTAGTGTTTACAGTGATCTGTGCACTTGTTTTTTTGCAAGAAACTAAGGTGCTGATTTCTACAAACAGTTTTATGTGAATTACTTTATCCATGTGTAATCTCCTTCCACTGGGCTTACCGAAGAAATTAATTCATACGTGTCGACCTGTTCATATATATATATATATATATATACATATACACACACACACACACACACATACACACATACATACATACACACAGTCATAAGCGGCACAACTGGGGACATAAGTGCTTTTGTTTGGTGACCATAGACATACACAGAGGGAGGGAAAGAGAAAATTTTGAAAGATGCTCCTGTGTCTCAGCCTGAAGATGAATGATCAACTGTCTGCACCATTCCTGGCAAAAACTTGACTAATTGTCCTAACTAATTACTCCTACTTTTGCAAAGTTATTGTTTGTTTGTTTTCCAGTACCTACCATAACTTTTCCAGTGTCCTTGCACAGCAGGTATGCAAAAAAGTCTTCCATAAAGCTCCTTTTTAGACAGATAAACACTGATTCTCTTCAGACTTCTCTATTAACACAGCAGCCCCACAGGCTCCTCCCAGTTAACCCTTGTTAAAGGCAGCAGGTCTGGAGGGTTCAGCACTGACATGGAGGTGCCAATGCAGGTCTGGTGTAACTCCAACCTTGGCCATGCTCGTGTCTCACCTCACTTTGTACCAAGGCTAGGCTCATCCTGCAGCTTTTGAGGTTAGGAGCTCTTTCATTGCAATCTATTTCTCACAATATGGGATAGGCAGTGAAAGAACTTCCTGACCTGTGTGAAAGGGAATACTGAATGTGGAAAAAGGAGTTTTGGAAGCAGGTGCAGTATGTAGGTTGGGTTCCATGTCACAGAGGGAAGAGCTGTTTGGGTTGTGATACAAAAATATTTCTCTCCAGTTCTTTAATAGTAGCTCTTTCCTACCTGGAAACTTAAAAGATCCTGGGAAGTTAATGACACCCTCTTAACTTGGCTCGCGTGACATTATTGCATCTACAGGGTCTAGATTACATTAACTCAAATGTCTTTCTCAATGACACTGACTCTTTCAAAAGGTTTATTTTGCCATCTGTTCCTGCAGCCTCTATCAGTTTTGATAAGACTAAGGATGTTGTTAGAAGTTTAAATTCACAAATCAATTGAAGCTTTTAAGTACCTGCTTAAAGGCTCAGATTAGAAGAAACTCTGCTGAGTTAAAGCGGGATAAGGGTGAAACAAAACATCTGCTTTTAGGACAGTCAATAGCAGTTCAGAAATGCCATAGCTGCACAGTGCAAAGCACTGAATTGAGGCAAAGTTGCTCTATTACTTCATTTTATTAATAAACTTGGAAGGGGCAGCTGTCCTAGGAGCTTAATAGGATGAACCCATGTATGATTTCCTCTCTTATCTAGAACAAAACCCATCATAAATACCACATTGTGTGGTCTGGCTTAATCAAAATAAATTTACTTATAGCTGATCCAGATATCAATTTCCAGGTGATCTAGTAGTGCACAAGTTTAATATTAATGAAAATGAAATTACAGCTTCTACAGTTCTTTGGATTGAAACCAGCACGTAACAAGGTGCAAGCTGAAGTGAAACCAGTTATTTTTCCCCCTTACTGCCACTGCTTTTCTTACCCTGCGTTCAGCTTCAGTTACTGTAAGAGGTAAGCTGTGTGTGTGCCATAACACAGCATGTTTGGTAAGTAGAGCTGAATATTTCCTAACGTCATAGGAGATGTGACGCCTGGCATGGGATCGTAACTTACATCCACAGCACAGCGTGGAGTTTTGCCAGGACTAGTCTGCACTAAGGTAATGACACTGCCAAATACTACGTTTTCCACAAAACCGAGGAGGCGAATTTTCAGTAGGACTTTTTTTCAGTAGGATTTTCAGTGAATGAGGGGTGAAGAACAGCAGCTACTGAGCACAGAGACTAAAACTGGAGTCAAATGTTCATGTTAAATGAGACTTTATTCTGAAGCTTCAAGCTGGACGAAAAGACCGAATTTGTTGCATTTAGGCATTTTTTTTCCTCCAAGTTGCATGCTGAAGGAGCATATACGGCTACATTTAATGTAGTGGTTTATGGGGGAAGAGGCAGGCACAGCCGTAGGAAGTGATTTCCTTGATTATTTCCTCCTGAAGTCATCATATATGGTTAAGCCTTATGGATAGGTGAAACTTGCATCAAATTTAAAGCTAATAGTTTCCTCTTCCAAAGGTTTAACTGTGCCTTGGGGAAATGCTGCTTCCCTCCAGGGCGAAGAGGGAGCTACTGTTAGGGGAAATAGCTGTGTGCAGTATAAACCTTTGTGAGCTTTAGGGACCATTCTGCTTTAAAGAGAAAAAAATATATATATTTTTCTCTACTGACCAAAGATGAAAGATTAATTTTCCAAGAAAGACATTTCTCAGCAACATGTAACAGTATTTTATATTCCATGTTAAGCATTTAGCTGAAACTCTGCTGCTGTTCTGTGATAAATGTGGTTGTCCTCTATACTTTAAAAGAGGATTAAGGTAGACAAGTGTCTCACTTAGACCAAGCTCAGAGCTAGGAATTTGAAGGCCTCAAGGAAGAGCTGTTTTAGTTTGATCTGCAGTGCTGCTTAACAAAGGAGAGAGGATGCTCTGCTTGATACCATGATGCTTCTTTACTCCATTCCTGCTTTTCCGATGTGCTGCAGGCTCCCAAAGGATGGGATGATGTTGTGAGTGCTTAGGCAGAGCCCATCTAGTTTAATTCAAATAACTGGCCTGTATTTGTGAGGATGCTGCCTGTAAAAAGCATTTCACTATGGCAATAGTCCCAAATGACAAAATGGATTTTCTGTTGGTTTAATTAAACCTCTCTTGCATTTGCTGCTTTCCACACCCCATCAAGCTTGCAGCGAAAATCAAGTTATGGCAACCTTGGAATGAAAAGGGAAATGTTAGTGGGTTTTAAGGCAAGAAGAGCCACTATTTTGTCATCCTCTTGTATGTCATAAAAGAGATTTCTGTGAGTAACTGCCAAATTGCACTTAATGCTTCCACTCTTGTGATTTGTTTGTTGGTAAGTGATGGTATGAACAGATGTTATGGTAGGTACCACGTTGTGGCTGGACAAGTAACTGAATTTCTGTGCAGCACCTTCCTATTGGGCACACATCACAGCTTCATTTATATATGCGGCTAACACTAATATACTGCCCACAACTTTTAGTTATTCGAATTGTTGGGAATTTCAAGCAATACAGTAGCAGTGGATTCTGTAAGTGTTTAGAGAAATGATTAATGTTGAGAGGCTGAACTTGTAGAATTCAGCATCTCTGAAACATTTCTGTTCTTCCTATAAAAGAATCTCATCACTGGCAGCAGTGCTGTCTAATCAGAACGCTGGATTATGGCTTTTTTCTTTTCATGTCACTGCAAAGGATTAAGATGATGGACATTTCACAGTTTTGCAAAAGCCAGAAGCTCATGAAGACAAAAGTAAAAAAAGTTCATGATAAAACATAGGCATCCAGAAGATAGCAAAAAAAAAACAGATGAAAAGAATATTTTTGCAGTATCTTTACCCTACTCCCCTCAGCCTTCCAAAAACTTTTCTTTTTTTGTCCTTTTGGTCTGTGGAATACAAGTCTATTTCATGTTTGCTGTTTTGTGTCAAATTACATGTGCAGACTACTGAGTTGTTCTCTCTTATTTGAGGATCATGTAGCTAAATAACCAAAGGAAGAGCTGAGATCCAAGAACTGCAGTCTAGACTGTTTATTAGCAAAGACTTAATGTTTAAACTTACTCAACTCCAGTTCTCTGATCTCAGGATGGTGACAGACATAATCACTCTAATTTCTATTAGAGGAAATGACAGCTCATTTTCGATACTTCAGGTAGCCATTGTTTTGAATTTAACACATCTGTGCAAAACACAATAATTATTTCTTATTTATCATTTATTAGTTTATTTTTATTTATTTTAAAATATTTATCATTATTAATGGTTATTAATTATAATAATTTTATATATATAAATATAAACAACATTTGCCAATAAATGCCAGTGAATGAATGTAGGAGTGAATCTTTTTGTTCTAAAATTTATTTTACAGGAGGTGAAGCAGGGCCCAAACTAATTAAAACTTGGTATTACCAGAAAAGCAAAACAGCAAAAATGAAAAAAAGCAAAATGATCAACAGTAAATTTTCTGAATATTTAAACTGCTTGGGCCATGAGGGAGTCTATATTTGTCCAACACTTTGTTTCGAGCTAGCAAAGGAATCCTCCGCAGTGGTGGCCAAAGCGGAGAAAGAGACTCCGCTGCCGTTCCGTGTGAACTGAATTAGGGAGGAATCTCATCAGCCCAAGTAGATGCCACGTGGCTGGAAGCGTTTGCACAGTCCAAGGGGTAACTCCTGAGGGCTGGAAGGCTGCTGGCCGTGTAGTTCATGGCAAAGCTGGAGTCGGGACGTATTTCTGAGGCACATCTTGGTTGCAGCTCTGCTGCTGAGCCTGGACTAGGAACCTAAGGGTGGAAGCGTTGTCTCTGTTCCTCAGCAGAGCCAAGAGCAGCAGAGAGAGCAGGATGGAGGGGACCATCTCTCAGCTTACTGACCAGACCAGGTTTTGCCATGGAAAAGCACTCTTACCCCATTTTGTAAGTAAAGGGGTGCAGGCAAAGCACAGGCCCCTAGTGCAGGGAATAGGGCGCTCCTGCCTGCAGTGCGCGCTCCCCAACCTCCCACCCGCCTCTCCTTGCATTCTGTGCCCTCCTGCTCGGCTGCCTCTGCATCCCGGCTGCAAAAGTCGCTCCCGGCGCCGCTCCAGCAGCCTCGGATACAAGGTGGGGCTCCCGTGCGGGCCCTGGCGCCGGGCAGGCCTGCAGGCCGCGGCTCCCGTGTCAGGCCTGCCCCGCGCTCACGAGGCTGAAACTCGGTTCCTGGCACCTGATGAGGGCTAAGGTGACGCTGTAATCCGCCCCGGGGAGGAGGAGAGCTCTGCTCCTTTATTCCCACGCAGCTTTTCATGAAACTTTCATTAGCTTTGCCTCTTGGAGCACTTCAGCCTTCCGCCGGGTTTGGTCAAATCGAAGGGCTTAAAAAATACCCCTGTTTTTTTCCTATGAGGGTAATTTCCTCTGGAAACTAGGCTGGAATGAAGCAACAGAAGATGGCTTCAGAGCTGGAACTGGACCCCAGATGCCTTGTAGTGTGGCAGAGCCCAGTTTAATCCACTTTGCATTTCAGAAAAATACCAGCTCTCAGTCCCTTGGTGTGTAAACGCTGCTCCAGGAATTATGTTGGCATCATGACTATAGGGTGCCTCTACATTGATTGTTCACCAAAACCACAGTGTTTGTGATATATCCACCTGAAATTGGAGACAGCCAGTTCAGGAGCAGGTGGTGTGGCCATGGCCTGCGCCGGCCTGCGCAGCAAGTGTCTGCAGCAGCCTGAAGGGATCCGATGGAAGCCTGAAGTTCAGAACTTTCTGATGATGAAATAACAGCACAGAGGATGATGCAGACAGGATTATAACACCAACGTACGAGTTAACATATTCCATGTTTGGGGTAGAAAAAATAACTTTTTTCTTAATACTTCATAATTCCACAGTGCTGTATATCACGAATAACTTTCCTCCTTCCCTTTGAAGTAGCTCTTGTTTTACCAATGACGTTCGAATGAAGCAGCCTTCCCCTCGCCACACACCCAAACTGAGCGAGCCAGGGAGATGCAGCTGCTCCCATAGGAGAGGGGCAAACACCCCTGTGTCTCCCCTGCTCTCTCGGTGTTTACCTGAGCCCTGTGGATCAGAGCATCCCTGGGGAGCCAGGGGACTTCTCCATCTGTTACCGGTGCAGAATGAAGCTGCCTCCCCTGCAGCGAGAATCAAGAGCGAAATAAAGGCAGAGACACCGAGGGAAAACACAGCAAAACAAGCACAGAGGGTTAAAAATCGCCACATTGTCAGCGTCTCTGCTTGCTGGCTTTGGATGCACTGGTGGCACCTCCAGCAAAGCAGGAGGAAAGGCAAAGGAAATTCCCATTCAGAGCTTGTTGCGTCAGCGCGGAGCTGCCGTGGGATCTCCCTGCAGGGATGTGGGAACCGTGGGTGGCTCTGAGGAGCAGAGCTCCCTGCAGATGGATGTGAGATGTGTCCTTTCTAGGCAAGCAAGAGAAAAGGTCCTGGCAGGGAGGACGGGCGGCCCTTGGTTTGACTTCTGCCCTGGTGGAAACAGGTGCTGCTTTTGTGCTGCTGATTGGCAGCACTGAAAGATTATTCAAAGGAATTGGGATAATTCACCTAGGAAGGAGTCTATGTAAGCATCCAAACAAGTACCTATCACCGTTCCATGAAGTGCCACATTTAGACAGGTGACTCGGAGAAGTTTCATTATCCTAATTTTACAGACATGAAACCAATGCAGCCATGGGGCCGAGGCGCTGCGGTTCAGACTTGTGCCATGGACACCATGCAAGGTGGTGGCCGCTGGTCAGCAAGCTCCTGTGTACACCGTGGCCGCCGGCACTATGGGAGGTCCTATCCCATGGAGCTGCTGCTGGAAGGGGCCTCTGGAGATCGTTGAGTCTCATTCTCCTCCTCAGGGCAGGGCCAAGCAGGTGGGTCGCATAGGGGCATTCCTATAGGGACTCCTATAGGACTCCTGTGGGTGTCTCTCCCCCCATTTCTAGCAGGACAGCCCTGCTACTCCTCCCAACAGGTAGTGCTGGCAGACAAACAACCACCCAGCCAGAGGTGCTGGACTGAGCAGCATTCCTGTGGGCTGGTGCTGCTGAACCTCAGTGCTGCTGGATGGGGCTGCTGGATGGTGGGGTTGCTGGATGGGGCTGCTGGATGCAGCTGCTGGATGGGGCTGCTAGATGCGGCATCTGGACATTGCAGCTGCTGGATGTTGGAGCTGCTGGATGTTGGGGCTGCTGGATGGGGCTGCTGGACCTCAGTGCTGCTGGATGGGGCTGCTGGATGGGACTACTGGATGGAGCTGCTGGACTTTAGTGTCGCTGGACATGGGTGTTCCTGGACGTTGGTGCTGCTGGATGTTGGTAGTGCTGGACATTGGTACTGCTGGACGGGGCTGCTGGATGTTGAGGCTACTGGACTTCGGTGCTACTGGACATCGGAGCTGCTGGAGGGGGCTGGCGGACGTCAGTGCGGCGGGATGGGGCTGCCCGGCCGCAGGCACTTCCCGGAGGCGGCCGCTGCCCCAGGTAGGAGGAGGAGGAGGAGGAAGGCGAGGCCGCGCACGGCTGGAGGCGCCCGAGCTCCTCCCCTGCCTTCTCGCCCTCCTCCCCCGGGCAAACTTGCCCTGCGCAAACTCTCTCCGGCGCCAAACTTTTCCCGGCGAGAAGGCGCCGCCCGGGCCAGCCCCCCAGCCGGCACCGGCACCGGCAGCGGGACCGGCAGCGGGCCCGGCTCCGGCTCCGGGTGCGGGCCGGGCCATGGGCTCCGTGGCCTCGGCGCTCGGGCGCTCCCGGCGCGGCGCCCTGCGGGTGGGCGCCGAGCCCGCGGGCCCCGCGCGGCCGCTCTCCGCGGTGCTGAAGGCCCCGCCGCGCCACGACGGGGAGGAGGAGGAGGACGAGGAAGAGGAGGAGGACGAGGAAGAGGAAGAAGAGGAGGAAGCGCGAGGGCCCGAGCCCCCCCGCAGCGCCCGCGCCCGTGAGTGTCCGCGCGGGAAGCGGGGAGCGGCTGGAGCGGGAGCAGCGCCCAGGAAGCGCCGGGAGCCACTCCTTGGACACGGCTCCTCTCGGAGCCCCTCCTTGGACACGGCTCCTCTTGCAGCCCCTGTGCGCGACGCCGATTTCGCGCTGCTCCCCTTCGGCGTGTGCCAGTTCCGCGCGATTTGAAACATCCCGGGGGTTTCTGCTGTCAGGAAAAGGCAAAGTCCTTGCGCTGCGCTGATCCAAACTCCCTAGGAAGGGAGGGCCCTGCCTCGTGTTGGAAGCGGAGTTGCCCCCAGAGCAAATACCGGGCCCAGCTGCCCCAGCTGCCCCCATTGTGCACAGACGTGTTGGGCAGTGGGGGTGCAGCCTGCACTGAGGCTCTCTGAGAAGCCCCCGGAGCTCTCCCGTGTCATCTCTAAGCTTAGGTTGTGTAAATGGGGAGCAAGGTATTTAAAGAGTGGTTTAACAAAGCTTCAGGGTGCTAATGTCACTAAATGCCATGTGCAGCTCCTTATTTTTAAGTGTAGGATCTCTCATGAGAAGCAGTGCCCTGTAGTGACGTTTGTCTTTCATCCCATTCCTTCTTTTAGTATTTCTTAAGTGGGAGCAATTGTTTTCATATCCCTTAAATTCCTTTGTAAATCTCTCTCACTCCACGTCTGTCCTCAGTCATATCCTGCCCCTTCCAAGCTCTCTCCCTGGTGCAGAGTGGCTGGGATAGGGCCCACGTGGCAGCGCAAACGCGACACATCCCTCACTCGCTGCAGGTGCCGCAGTGAGCGCTGCGGTGCTGTAGTGCCCTGCATGGACGTGGGGACAGCAGCCCACGCTGCCCGTTTGCCCTTTGGAGTTATCTAGTCAGGATTGCTACCTCATCACGCTATAGGGGAAAAGGGGATGTATGGGGAATGTGCAGTCTATTAGGTCTGGTTTTCTCCAGCACACCTGGAGTCAGGTATAATTTAACTGGAATGGGAGTTGAAGGATCTATACCGGCACTAAAAACCCATCTGGACCCCAATTATTGAGGGCGTCTATCGTGGTACTTTTTCTTCCTGTGAGTGATGGGTAGGTTGTGCTCTCCGCACCCTGGAGACCCTGGAGACCTTCCCGGATGCCTGAGGAGCAGGGACCTCCTGGCCCGGACACCTCCAAACCAACACTCAGCTGTGCGGTTCAGCCATGATTGGTAGATCCAAGTACTTCCCAGGCTTGTTATTCCCAGCAATAGTATCACCCATGCTTCTGTTGCAGGCTTTTGAAGTGTTTTTAATACATTCTTCTTGTTTATGCCAAGGATATATACCAGTTTAACAGGGGCAAATGTAATAGAAAATAGATTTTCTCCCTTGTGTTGTAAAACATATATTTAAACTTAGGAAAGGTGTCTTACACATTACGCAGCCTAACTAAACAAGCAGACAAGCTACTGTGTTTGGAGGCTGATTCAGTTTCACTGAAGGACACCAGAAGACAGTCTAGGGACTCAGGGACTGTTTGGCTTGACTGGATTTTGCTTGAACTGAACTTAAAGGCTCAGCTTTAGCCAAGGCTTGGAAAGTTGTTGTGGGGGGAGGAATGTGAGAGCTCCAGGAGGTTCTTCTCCCCAATGGACCCGTCTGGGAGCACCCTGAGCTGGAGACAGGGCAGACCCAGGGACCCTGGGAGACATAATGTGCGCTTCTGGCTGCTTTCCATCAGATTCTGTAGGGAGAGAGGCTGACACAACCCGATCAAAACACCACAGGTACCAGCATGGGGCATTGCCACTAAACGAAAAGGCACCCGCTTCGGAGCAGAATATATTTCAATTGCCATTTGCAAAGTGGGCTCCAATTTTTTTTTAATCTTATGGAACAATCTGTAAGTGACAATATCATAATATGTAGTTCAGGGTCAGATCCTGAAGTACGGGATACTAGGTAGGGTCAGATGCTGACCTACCCTGAACTACCCTGAACTTCAGGGTCAGATCCTGAACTACGGGATGGCGAGGGGAAAAATATTTACAGGACGACACATGAATGAGAAAAAAAAAGCATAAATTAGTGAAACTGTACTTTATCTCTGCTGTTTTTTTTGTAAGGTGTCAGAGGAACAACAGAGGAAATTGGTTCATTCTGGTGCAGGGCTGCAGTCCATAAATCACACAATTTACCGGTTCCCCCTGACCATGGCAGTTAAATGCAGGACACGGTATTTGCACCAATATGAGAGTCCCTCTCGCTCTCAGCAAGAATTTAGCAGCTCAAACCCTGGCTACACAACTTCGGGTTAGACCGAATACATTGCAGATTTGCCAAGCCCTAGGAAATCCTTCGCAATAGGCATTTGGTGCGCATGGTGAGGATGTCATCCCTGATGAGTGGCGTTGCGCCGGCCTCTGGCTCCCTGCCTGGGCGCTCCAGGCCTCGCTCCTGCCTCCCATGAGCCTGGCTGATCCGTGAGATGTTGCTGCTGCAGGGACAGTCACCTACCACAGCTCCACTCAGGTCCTATCAAGGCTTCGTTCGTTAATCAGTGCTAATAACCATGAATTAGCTCTTTCATCCTTCATCTTCTCAAGCATAGGAAGAGGGTTTTTTTATATTTTTTTCCTTCAAATATGAGTTTAAATAACCTCATCAACGGCTGCTCGGCCTTCAGCCCGGAGCACCGACGTGTTTCCGTTAACCGGGAGCCTGGCAGCCGCTGACGTCCCGGGTGCCCTCAGAGCCTCTTCCCGCTGCCGCCTCCCAAGCAAGCGGCCCGCGTGGTCTCCTAGCAACCCAACAGTCCCCATTGGAGCCCTGGGATGTGGAACCGACACTTCATATCCATCCGGGAGCCCTCCTGGCCGCTCCCTGTGCCAGGGCCACCAGAGAGAGAGGGGAGAGGCCGCAGGGAGCCCCGGGGTCCCTCTGCCAACAGCCCCGAGCGCAGCCATTAGCGAGATGTCAGTTAGGGGAACGCGGCCGTTAGTGAGGTGTCAGTTAGGGGAGTGTGGCCGTTGAAGGGGCTCAGTTAGCTCAGTTAAGGTAACTGAGGCCTCAGTTAGCTCAGTTAAGGCAACTGAGGTCTCAATTAGTCATCTTTTGTCGCACGCACGTGGGAGTCATCAATGACAGACCTTTTATTTTGTGCCCTAGGCACAAAAAGGCTAGGTGGGAACATCAGTGTTCTTTGGAGTACATTATCTATGGTTAACCCGTGGTTGAAATGTGATCTGTTTGCGTTGGATGCTTTTCTGGAGATGTTTTATTCATGATACATTTCTTCTGTTTTATAGGAGTCGTTTTAAGACAGATTTGTCATTAGAACAACAGCCACCAGTGCAAAGTCTTACAGCTGTAGGTGCTTGCTGCACTCTGAAGGGTGCTGCACTCACAGTTACACACTTAACTCTTTACAGGCTTGGGAGCTTCACAAGCAGAGCTCAACTGTGGTAGAGAAGGTAGCACCAAATGGGTTAGTTCCACATATTGAGTTGATTATCCCTAACTTCTCAAGAGAAATTCTCACCTTTTGCCAGTAACTCTCAGAGGTTTGCCGCAGAACAGACAAGTTGTTTACACTAGGGGAAAGAGGGATAGGTTGAAGAAGCACTTTTTAAGAAGTGTTTTTAATGTCATATTTTCATCCCTTGGACTTTGTGGCACAATTTTTTAGCAATGGCATTATCTCTACCAAGCCAAGCAGCATTATACATCCAGGATTCTGAAAAGACAGGGAGGGAAAGGAGAAGATAGTTTGGTGGAAGGTCTAGGGGATGTGAGCTGCAAGAACAAGCCTTAAAATTATTTCCTCAGGTCAACAAGGAGACTTGGGCTTTCAATTTGTCTATTTGAGAAAGAGCTTTCACTGTGTTGTGCCCTTCCTCTGTTAAGAGAAAACACTTTGTTGGACACCCATCGTTCCTTCCATAGTGTTTTCTTTCCCTGCATTTCTGTTGGTTGTTTTCTACTTTTCTCACCTACTCTATTGTCCTTATTCATGTAATTTTCTATTCAGAAAGTATCCAGAAGTGTAGCTTATAATGAATTCAAATCTACAACATTTACCTGACTTCTGGCAATATGTGCATACAGAAATAGTTTTAAAATACTAATTACTTACTTACGGTGCTCAGGGCTCTAGTGCTGGCTGTTTATGGAAAAAGGAATAATTTAGGTGGCTAAATTTGTATTAAGCAAGGGAGATATATGTATTTAAATTGGGCTCTTGGGGACTGTTCTGGGTAAGAGCATGTGATGCTGATAAAACTTGCTAGTTACTGACTAGCAATGTGGTTGCTGATGCTGTGAAGTGTGAAAGATCAGAATGTAGTCATTCCTAACTGCATTAGTAGGATAAAAATGAGTGAAATAGTACAGTGTTTTTTTGTTTTGATTTTTTTAAGCGTATGTCCAGTGTATTGCTGCAAAGGGATAAATGGGTGGCTGCCATCATGTTGCCAAAGTGGTAGAAGGGAGTTGCAGGAAAGATTTAGGCAACGGTTGGTGTGTCCATGGCCTTCTGCTCCAAAGCACAGACCCCTGATACTCTGGCTAATAGAATACTTAAAGCAATTTGACTACCTCTTGAGCATATGAAGGGCACATATGTGGCATGCTCAGTGAAGAGATAACAGTAATTAGCAGGAAACGTGGTTTCATCTTGATGATCGAAAAGGCTGTGGTTACAGTCATAGCTACAGGCAGTTCGTAATCTAAAAGGCAGCGTTTAAATAGATAAGTTGTTAAATATTAGACACTCCTAGTTCTTCCCAGGGTCTCATTTAGAAATCCACTGATACTTATGCTCCTTGTAAATACAGTTATTATTTTCCTAGTAGCAAAGCCTGGGAATGAAAGGCAAATATTTAATAGCTCGCTGAGAAGGAGAGAACTCATGATGGCCCATTGATTTTCAGGTCAGTTTTTCTTCTCTTTGGACAAAAAATACGCGAGTAGGGGGCTTGTCTCCCTTTCTGAAGACTACTGGAGTGGCCCCATTATTTGGAGAGGTTGAGACAGGTCTTGTAATTTAGCATTTGTAGGGCACAAACCGCTCTAGGGCAAACTCTGAGCTTTGCAGCTAGCCTAGGTACAGGACCCAGCATCAGCAACTGGATAAACCTGGGCACCTTGTTCCTTCTACTGCAGGCTCTTTCTCTCAGGTAGTGTTATGGCTATTAAGTTACCTGTGCTTAGTGGAAAGATGAACTTGGTTCCAAGTGGATTTAGGAGAGAATGCCGTGTGACCAGGAACATTTTTTTTTTTATGATGAATGCAGCCAGTCAGTCCTTTTATATTATTCTGAGCAAAGTTTAATCTTTAAAAGTATCTTTTCTTCTTTTTTTTCCCCTTTGCACTCAGAACTGGAAGGCAAATTCCCTCCAATTCTTCCTGAAAGCGCAATAGGAAAATATATATTCCTTGCTTAAGTTCTTCTTGGATGTGGACCTGTTTCTTTAGCAGGGCAATTTTGTACACTGATGATGAAACAAGAGGGAGTGTGGATTCTGATATTGCACTTCTGGAGAATCCAGAAACAATCCTGAGTTGTGTAAACAGAAATCTTAT
>JAUBOD010000256.1:3342590-3355271 GCA_032353885.1 Nothura maculosa | reverse complement strand
TTATGTTAAATAACTTGTTTACTGTCATAAAGTAACTTTTTGATTTGTTAACGTTTCCCCTGAAAATGGGCCTCGAATCTTTACACACAATGTGGTAAATATGTATTTATCCTTTCTTTGGAAACAGTGGAAATTTACTGATCTCCACCAAAAATGTTTTGGATTTTTATTTCTGCATTAAAAGGAAGAGAGAGAGGAGAGAAGTCTGCTGTAAGAAGAAAAGCAAAAATTAGAGGAATTTAATAGAGCTGGAAAAAATGAGGTGAATTGAACCTATCTGCAGTTGTGTCCTCTGGTAGTCCTAAGTAATTGGCTCCCACTCTGGCCTTTTACTTGACACATCTTATTGTGCCACCGAAGTGATGATTACTGTGAGACGAAGGTGAAATGGGTATTAGCAGGGTTGCTTGGGCTGGCAAGAAAGCACTTGCATTGCATTTATATGACTGATGATTAAAAGACTAGAGTTCTTTTTTTAACCCTGTATGCCTCAAGTATGCTGATTTTATATTTATTATCCTTATATTGTATGTGCCTGTGCAAGCCTGGTTCTAGGTCAGGGTGCAGATGGGTGGGCTGAGCTGAGGGCCAGCAATAGGTCTGTCCACAAGCCTGGATGCAGTGAGAGGAGCAGCAGGAGGCAGAGCTGCAGTGTGGGCTCCAGGTCTACCCTGAAGGTAAGACTGGAAGGTTTCCACCTCTAAAAGTGGAACCAGGTACACAGCAAGGTACTATGGATACCAGGATACCAAACTGAGAGGACCTTCTGATTACCTGGCTTCAGACATGAGGCACAGCCTTGTTGAGGAAATTTCTGGGAGGGAAATTCTTGAGGGAATGATACGGATGTGTGTGGATCATCTTTTAGGAGTTTTTAGCCATGGAAAAGGTTCCAAAGCTAAAAGGTGATTGCAGGACTGGTTTAGGCAAGGTTGTAGTTGGATTAGCTGCTCAGCTACTCTCTTCTCCTGCCGAGGAAAGGAGATGGCCTTGGCTGTCTTCTTCATCATCTAACCTCCATCTTGTGCTCTTGGTTTCTGTTGGTGCAAGGGACCTGGAATTTCCACATTGGGATGAGTGTTGCAGAGCCATACAAGGCTTGTCCTTAAAATATATAAAAGTAGATCTATGCATTCAAGGGAGGGTAATGGAGCCCTTGTACAGGCTCCCCAGGGAGGTTGTGGAGTCTTCTTCTCTGGAGGTTTTCAAAACCTGCCTGGATGCTGCCCTGTGCCATGTGCTCTACGTGATCTTGCTGGAGCAGTGGGTTGGTCTAGGTGATCTCTGGAGGTCCCTTCCAACCTCAGCTATTCTGTGTGGTTTTGTGAAGTCTGAATATTAGCAGCATCATAGCCATTTTTTGTCACTTTCTCCCAGCTCTGGTTCTCATTTCACCCATCTGTATTGGTCTTTACTGTGCAAGTGAAACGAATAGGCTGTACCAAGGGAGAGGATGGGACAGTGAGAAAGGTGGGGGACTTTAGAGCCAGTGTGTGATGCAGCTGCTTCTGAAAGCCAAACCTAACGAAATCTTGGGATTTAATTTGTTTTTTCACCCATCAAATTTCTTTTTCATCTTCAATTCCACAAAGAGAAGATTTGTTTTTGCACCAATTCTTTTAACTTGCTTAAATTATTGCTCAGAGAGGTTGATTCTCCATACTAAGCAATATTTTGATTCCCCTCATAGATGGAAAAGGATATTATGTCCATAGATGGAAAAGGATAGTATTATGTTGAAGTGAATACATCAGTAGACAGTATTCAAAAAACGGAGATATGAGAATATAATAAATCCCATATTCCTTCTTCTAGCCTAAGTGCCATGTTGTCTTTTTGACATGATTGCAGGCATGATCGCCTGCAATCTAAAAGAGCCTCTAAACCTCTAAAAACCTCTAAATTGAGTTGGTATAGCCAGCATTTTTCTTGGTCAGATTGGCTTTGCCAAAAGTGTTCAAAGATTGTTTGAAAGGAAAAAATAATCTTTTTGCCCATAATTTTTCAGGCTGCTGGTTCTGTCTGAGCATTTGTTAGTAGGATTCTGTTTTACTGGGCAGAGACAATTTAAAGATATTGTGATGTTTCTAAAGGTGGTTCTCAAGGTGGTGTTTCTAAATAGCCATAATACATGTTAAACCACTGGTATCAGTGCACCAGAATGAAGATTTTTGTCTAGCCAAACCAGGGCAGTTTAGCTTTATATTCACTGCTCTGAAATGTGTAGTTATTTACCGAATTCTGCTTTTCTCAAAACACAAGTCTATCTGTGGATATTTGCTATAAATGTAGGCACCATTAAGCTGAGATTTCCCAGTGATGGTGGAAAATATGTCTGGTTCTTTGTGTTAAGTGTTTAAACTTATCCCTAGAGCCCAGGGATCAGGAGGAAAATTTCCTTTAGGGAAGGTTAGCAAGGGCCACTGCTTTTTCCTGTTTATATCTGTTTAATATCTGCCAAATGCAACTTTATTTCCTTTTTTTCTCCCCTCCTCCATCCTTCACCTCTTGAAATGTGAAGATGGGTGTAGGGAAGGGATATTCCTTGCTTAAATCTGGAAATTTTCACCTTACAAGTCTCCTACCAGTGTAGAGACCTAAAATATTGCTGCTGGCTTAGGTATCCCCTGCCCTTGGTCTTTATCATTCCTTTCTTGGCCCATTTTCTATTGCAGGACCATAGCTGGTTTTGGGTATGTGGTTGTCTATTGTGGTGAGACAAGTGTCTTATGGACTCAATGTCTTCTGCTTGTGACTAAGAGGTGGTGAATGGGATGATCTTTTCCATTTCTAATCTTCCTGTGTAATTATGTGTTTCCCTATTACACAACTGATGCTGAACCTGATTCTATGGGGAAAAAAATGTAAAGGATTATTTAATTAAAGAATGAATTGCTATAACTGGGTTGCATGAAGGAATCATGTTGCCTTGTTCAACTTGCACATGTAACATGAAAACCAAATCAATATCTATAATCTAGCTGTCCTCCCCAGTAATACCCACACGTGTGCACGTACATTTAGGTATATGCATTAAAGGAGTTTTGTCACTGATATGTTGCTCACTTGGCAACCAAAGATTAGTTTCTTTGTTCTTTCATCCACTCACCTAATTTTTCTTGTCTCCTTCTGACTTTGGCCAGTCTATAGGGAAGAGGTGCAAGTGCAGGTAAATGCCATAAACTGCGTGAATAATTTCCATTGAGGCTTTCTTATGTTTAAAGCATTCCTTCATACACATTGTATTCTCTTGGCTGCTCTTATCTGAGTGAACTTACTACAGATTTAAACAGTTAGTGATGTAGATGTGAGAATATCTTCACCTGGAGCCAGGAACCGTTTTCTGCTGCGTGCTCCCAGCAGTGTGTAAGGGCACTTCCCAAAGCGATTCCTGCTGCTGCTGCCCTGTTGTGCATAGTACTGTAATGATGGACTCCTAGGTAGCTCCCAGCTGAGCAGTTCAGTTCACCCACACCTTGGTGTCTTTATGGTATTGGCAACAGTCCTGTAGCCTGATTGTTCTTTTTCTGTCCCTGGTAAGCCCTAATTCAAGGGGAACAATCTGCATGGCTGCAAAGATGTTTGGATAGTTTAGGTGATAGTTTCTCAGTGAATGCCTGTTTTGTTCTTGGCCTTTCTGATTAGGCTGTTAACAAGATGCTTGGAAGAAGTAAGTATGGAGGCTTCCACCCATGCCTGACTAGAGACTACCTTTGGGATAGCCAAAACATTGGAGATAGGCCTATCTATATAATGCATGTGGACAGATCAAAACTGCTCACAGCAGCTCTGAAGGAGCCTCTGCTTCTTGTTTCCAACCTGCAAGTGAATTCTAAAGCCTATGCTAGTACTTAGCTGTTAAGGGCAGCATTCAGCTTCTCTAACGTATTTGCCTAAAAATCTATCCTGTAGCCTATCTTGGACAACGAGGACCACCTGATGTTAAGGAAAACCTTAGTGTAGGTGGGCTCTGGAGGTACCTATGTCTGGGTGATTGGTTGTGACAGGGATCTACCTGATCGGTTTACACTGGAGGCTACTTTCCAAAGTCAGAAATTAGACAGAGTTCGTTCCTTTTTTTAGGCTTCTTGGATTTTGAAACCAGTCAGCTACCAGCTCAAGATCTAAGGATGGGAGCTGCTGCCTACAGTACAGAGATATAGTGCACATTGGGTTGGTACAGAGGAATATCTGCCAAATGCAACAATAGCCTCTGTTGGGCCTTTTACACTTAAACAATGTGATATATTTAAACTATTTTTTGCTGCTTCTATTTTTTCCACCAAGGACATGGGTTTATATAATAATAAAAAAAAGCTGACAGTGCTCAATACACTCACCTTCTTGTTGCTTAAAACAGTCTGTCATTGCTTTAATCTTAAGGCAATAAGAGAAATGGAAATCCTGTAAACATTAGGTTTAGATGACAGTTGAATTCTAACCATGAAATAGCTGCTTGTTGAGTCTCTCTGACTTGTGATTTAAAAAAATAAGCCTACACTGTGCATACTTTAAAGGAAGCAAGTTCCCCTCACTTGCTTGAGTATCCTGATGATTAATACAAGGTATTTATTATTAAAGCCACATTTTTAGGTAATTGGCCCTTAAACCAGAGCACTAGAACTGCTTAGTTTTGAAATGTAAGTGAACTTGATGCATAGGTGGTGATGGTAGGTCTGGCACAGCTCCCTCATTCCCTGTGCCATGGATTCCATCACCCCATTGACTGCAGAGGGAGCCCAGGGGACTGCACACTCTCATTAGGCACCTACTGCTAGAGGCCTGAGCGAGATAGTGTGGAAATTCCTCCTTCTCCCTTTCCTTTTGGAGAAGTATGTGCTGATTAAATTCTTGCTGGCACACAGCAGCTCTGCCCAGCCCTCCTCCCAAGAGATAGGGGAGAATGATCATCTGTTAGGGTTCGAGTGGTGCATAAAGGTGTGTGTTTGTCGTGTGGGTGTATGTGTTGTGTGTACATTTCAAAACACCCTTCTGCAGGTTAATTTCCATTTATTCAGGTGCATCTGTATCAACAAGAGAGCAGCCAGTTCTGCAAACAGAATATGGGCTGGGTCCGTTTAGTATCAAGGACGTTTTGATCTGGCCAAAAACAGGGCCTGGGAATTGAATGTGGCTGTAACAGGCAGTCTATTTCTGGAGACCTGCTAAGAGAAGCTGGAGTTGTTGCCTGTTTCACTTGCTCAAGTTGGTGTGATTGAAGAGGGAGCACCTGGCTCAGGAGAGGAGTGGGCTTTGTACATATAGGACATCAGAGATTGACAGTCTACCTTGGCACGTTTATTTTTTTGATGGCCTGAAGAATCCTGCTCTTCTGACACCTTGAATGTCTTACTGAAAGGTTAAAGAGTAAAAGTTAGCAAGACATGTCCTATACAGCATAGGAACCTATATACAACATGTATAATTACAGTGTTCTTACTGCCTTTGTGAAGGGATGGAACTAATAGAGTGTTCCTGTGTGGAACCACAGTACATTAAGAGCTAAATGCTGGGACTGGCATTCAGAGCAGTGCCTGTTGGCTGATAAGAGGCTGTTTAAGCAGCTGCCTTATTTCCTCCCTGAGCTGCAAGGGCAGGAGCAGATCTTGGTCTCGGAGGCTTTGGCAGCTTTGCGGGATGTGTTGAAGCTGCACTGACTTGCACCATCAAAAGACCTTCTTTCTTGTCATGAGTATTGTAGCCTGCCCTCAGTGATGGCCCTCTGGAGTTAGAGGGGTCCCTCAACATAACCTAGCACCTTTAATGCTAACACTGTAGAACAGGGAGGTGGTGGGGGGAAATAAGAGAAAACACTGATGATATAACAAGTAACTCAGAAAGCAAACAATCGCTTTCATGATTTGACTGGCCACAGCCCAAAACTTCAGGGAAAATGATTGCCCAGCAATCAGATGGGATGCATGGACTTGTATGTGTGCTCTGACTGGTTGTTCTTCCATTTCAAGACTTTTCAAGCAAAGTGATGGGAAAGAGGAAAATCATATTCACAAGCAAGTCAACTGCATTGCAACTAGGAAAAGAATCAGAAATCTCTTTGAGACGAGATGGGAGGTAGAATTATTTGGCAAAACCTAAACTGTCAAAAAAGGTTTAATTGCTGTATAGACCCAGCAATGATTTGGGAAGCAGAACTCCATCCATCACACTTGTATGTCAAAAATAATGGCTCATTGATTGTTTTGTAGCCTATTTCTGACACTGTTACATCAACTTTTTGTGTACTAGTATTTTTTATTAGTTCTCATGTCAGTTGAGTTGCTTTTGAGATGGCTCCTGTAACATGAAGAATCACATTACACTGGGAAGTCACACTTCAGTAGTGTGCAAAATGAGACAAAAATCAAATTAAAAAGAAGCCAAGCTGAAATTGCATCAGCAACACTGTTTAGGCAAGAGTGAAATTGGAGCATGAAAAAACTCTTGTTACTGGGATTCTAATATTTGTTAAAACAAATGAGATGATCTCATTAAAGGTGGATGTGCACCCACACCTGGGGATGCTTTTGGCTTTCAAAGTGGTAGGGGCAGCAAGTCAATGTGCAAAGCAAGTGGCAAAAGAAAGAACAAGCATGGGAGTCCTTCAATAACCTTTTATGTTCTTTCTTGCTGCAGCCTATGTGACCACTCAGAACTTTGCAAGTGTGCAGAGCAGATACCCCTTCACCACGTAGTCTGATTAACTGTTGTCCTCTTAAGGCATTTGGTACCATAGGTTGTTAGTACTGGATCTTTCCCGTACATATCACAAAAGACGGACCTCACTACTATTACCAGATTGCATTTAGTTGGATGAGGATCACGATTGACTGTCCTACTATCTGGAGGCAATCTGGTTGTGCTTTGTAACTTAAGGCTCCTCATTCAGCTACCTCTGTTCAGACCTTAAATAGCTCAGAGTCTCCCTCCCTTCTCCAAGAGTCTTCCTTGGGGATGGTTCCTAAGGAGCCTTGAATCACTCCTTGGACTGGTCACCTAATTGCAGCAGGAACCTCCAGGTTCCTTGACTAGGGACCTCATCTGGGTACCTAAAATCAGGGGGGGTAGAGGATCTCTGTAGAAAACAACACATTTCCTCAGAGCTGCTTGAAATAGTTGAGATGAAATTCAAGTCCAAATTAATATGACCATTTCCTTCCTTCCTGTGCCCAGAATGGACTGGGGTTTATCCATGGCAAGATGTCCTGTAAAATGGCACAAAATGAGTGGGAAATGCAAAGTAACATAAGCCAAGATAACACTCCATCATGCTAGAGATTTCCTTCCGTCAGCATAGGGGGAGGAGGAAAATGGTAAAGCTCAAAGTAGAAAGCATCAGAGCAGCTGAGCATTAAAAAGTCGTTGCCTTCTGGCTGTCAAGCCTAAAAATAACTGAAATGTAGTAGATATTTCTGTCAATGACAACTTCTGATCAAATCATAGCATGCAGATGGAGTACTTTTAGGAAACATTAAAACAAAGAAGCTTTCAGGGAAGAATGCTACCTCTCCATTAACAACTTGTGTATAACTACATTGTTGCTTTTGAAAAATATAGCAAAAGCTCAGGGGATTTCAACTCTAATATTTTCTCTGTGAAGCTGCAAATGTTTTCTTGAGAGATTTACCAATTCTTGGTGTGTCATGCTTGGTGCCAAAAGAAGTTGAGCTTTTTGGGCTGTTGATCTTTTCAGTTTACATTCTCACCAGTGGTGAGAAAGCCCTTTGTAAACAGGCCTGAAAATATTTGCTTGTAAAATCAAAACCATGATGGTTGGAGCACTTTTCCGTAAAGTTTTGGTGGGTCAGTGGCTGGATTCTTTTAGGCCTGCCTGCTGTTCCTGTGGCCTACCATCACTGCGACTTACCTATCAGCATAAGGGAGTAGCAGATTGAAGAGCAACCAAGTGGCTTAAAGGAGTTGGGTCAAAGCAAGCAAAAGCAGGAAGTCTTCACACAATGTTTAATTAGGCTTTGGTACCTTCTGTTCCTCTGCCAAAGGATCCTGTGGATGCTGAAGGCTTCCAAGGGTTCCAGGTGAGTGAAGGGGAATCACTGGAGAGTTTTTGAACATACAGAAAGCATATCTGGCTCAAGGTCTCTGAGCAAGCAGTAGCTGGATATGTAGTATCATAATCTGCCTTGCTTTTAATCATTTTTCTTAGCATCTCCTTTTATGGTCACCGATGGAGATATGATGTAGAGCTAGATACAGGACACAGGGCTCAGTGGACATTTGGCCTACCCAGTAGGACTCCTTTGTGTTCTAAATACCCAAAATAAAATAATCAATTAATTTAGGGCACCTGAGACTTTCCTGAAATGAGAAAGTGGGAGATCCCACTAGGCTCTTTCATGCCATTTTAACCAACTTCACTGGCAGTTCCTGTGTATGCGCTTGCCCCCCTGAGCTCATCACTGCTCTCATGAAACTCAGCTGCATCAGCAGTTGTGTCAATAGCAGCAAAGGCCAGGGGAACCCGAGGCATAAAGCTTCAGCCTGACTCGAGCGAGTGGGCGTTTTGCAATTGACTTCAGTGAGGCTATAGGATTTGACTTAATATTTACATTCTTTCTCATAGTACAAGAGCCAAGGGATGCACCACTGAAATAACAAGCCATAGCTCTGAGCTGAAAGGTGAAAGTGTTTCTGTGTAATTGATTGTCAAAATTTGCCCAGGAAACATTTGGAATGTGAACTGAAATTGAAAACCTTTCTGCCTTGCTGAGACAACAGTTACCTAAAGAATAAACCTTCTGAGGCTGAGGGTGACTGCCTGGGGAGAGGAACACCCAAATAAGCAACGCTGTCTTATGGGCGGTTGCTTCATTTTCCACAGCTTCTGCTAGTGTTTATGGTGGAGGATGCCAGACAGGATGGATCATGAGTTTAATCTGATATGATCTTTGATTAAAATAGATTTTTCTGAAAATATGCAAACTCTTCTGCCCATTGAAAAACAAAGGGAAAATATTAAAGTAATTGCTGTTTTATGTGTTAATAAATTAAATGTTACCATGGATACTCTGGTCTGTTTACAGCAATAATAATAATAAATATTTTCAATTCATGCTGTGCTTTTCCTCTCAAAGGATCCCCAGGTGGTTCATAAATGACATACATGGATTGCTATAAATGGTGTTGAACTGCAGTCACAAGAACTGCCTAATGATCTGCATTGGCACTGCCTGGCAGGGTGAGGTAGAAAATGTGCTGTACCCCAAGTAAATCTGTGGGGATTGTTGAGGAAGCCAGAACATAAATGGCAGAACTGAAATCTAGCCAAGAGCTAGCGTGGCAAAATGCAAAGATGCAGATCAGGCATCTTGATCAGGCATCAAGGTACCAATAAATTTGATAATTCTCTGGGCAACCAGATTAATTCCTTACTAGAACTAGGAAGGAGCTGCTTCCTTATTGAAAATCTTGCAGGGTCAGAACATGGTGTTTTCCATCCTGAGGTGAGACCTGAAGGGAGAAAGACAACCCACTTTGAACAGCTGGGTCAGGGCCTTCCCCTCAAACACGGAAAATTCAGCTTCTAGACTTATTTGTGAGTTCTCCCTATGTTTGTTGCAGGAGTTGCTCCCCTTTGACATAAATAATCTTATCAATTTATTACAATTGGAGCTTGAACAAACAAATCTTTGCAAGGTATTCCAGGTGTGCACACCTGCTGAGTGACAGGCCCTTTTCTTTCTGGCAATGCGTATGAAGTAGCAGACATCCAAGTGGAGGACATCAGGAATGATCCACATAGACAGTAGCTGGATCATCAGGCCATTTGACCGAGAAGATGCATGAAAATGTGAGACTCTTGCTCCCTACATGAGGACCTGCTCTACCAAGCTGGAGAGTAAGTCCTGTGTGTGGTTCCCTGCATATTTCTTCCAATAAACTTTCCTAGACCTGAGAAATCCATGCTAATAAACTTAGTGATGACTATGTCTTTCCACATTTTTTGATGAATCAACATTTCCTTATTTTAGAAAAAAACATCCAAAAGAAGGAAGAAATAATAGGAAAGAAACAGTTTCATCCTTCATATTTCTTCTAGATAACATTTAACTTTGTGCTCTCTAGATACAATATGAGTAATTCTCTATGCCTTTGCTTTCCTCGGCAGAGCATTAGTGCTTATGTAGGTGTGTGACCTATATAACCAGTGACAAAGAGAGTGATTCCTTAGAAACACCTTCTATTCATCTGCAGCTAAATGATGGTCTCTAGTAAACTGTGTCTGCAAATTCTCTTGCAATGGTGACATCTGCAGCAGCAGTTTGTTGAAAATGCTAGTTTTTATGCTTGCGCTTCTGAGGTGAAAAAGAGTTGATTGCAGATGATGGAAGTATAAAGTACTAAGTGGAAGTGCCAGGAACTCAGTGCAATCTCATCTTTAGTCTTGAAAGGCCAAGGAACCAGGAAGACCTGGTTTTCCTTCTGTAAAGACACCTGCTAACAAGATTTTTTAAAATGAACTTGCAGTCTAAGAAGACAAGGTAATAGTAATACCTGTTTTGAAGGAATTTGGGTTATCGGAACAAGTTGAGGAAAGTGCAGGCACAGTAATTTGTTCTTCAAATTTAGTTTCTGAGAGTAGATGTTTGCCTAATGTTGCCTAAACACTTGTGTTACTACTGAACATACAAATTCATGAAAAGATTTGTTAACAAAAATTGGAATATTTGGCTGAGGCTGTGGACTGTGGGACCTCAGAAATGGCTCTTATCCACCCTTTGAAGAGGAGGTTTGAAAAGTGTTATATTTCTATCCAACTTAAGCTTTGGTGCTTTTGTCAAGTCACCAAGGTAGGCTGCAGGTTTGTACCTTAAACACAGGCTGGATTTGCTAATATTTTGTAAACTTCTTGGTGTATGTTGCAGCAACCTGTCTTGGTTACTATTTTCATTCCAGTCTTCCTGCAGTGAGTTTCAACTTAGTGTTTCCATGAGTTTTACACCCAGCACAGTGCAGAGCCTAGTGAATTTAATCACAATTTACTTTTGTGCTTAGGAAGTTGAGGAAATGGAGCACTTGCATTAACCCACACCAAAGAAGAAAGGAATGGGATTTGCTCGAGTTTATGTGAACTGGAATCATTAAAACATTGACAGCACTTTCTTGGATATTTAAAAAGCCTTGGCTCGCTGCTAACCTTCTGGAGAAACTGTCAGCCTTAGGTCTCTTATTTTTATCCGTTCATAGAACAGGGCTAATTGCCTTCCTTTCTGAGCTGAGCAGTGCTTTGACTTTGATTTTAAAGATTCCTTGGGGGAAAATTGCAGAGGAAATTTTTATAAGCCCTGTGATGCGCCAGCAGGAGGAGGAAGAACGGGAAACACTTTTAGTTGTGTCCTGCATGCCTTTCTCTTAGATTATTGTTGCTGCTGTGTCCCATACACCTTTTGTTTACCTTGTTGTTGTTGTGAAGTTACTTCTGTCATTCCCCTGCGGTTCCTTAGGTCTTTACCGAGGGGTCTCGCACTTGGATGCCGACGTGTTGGCAGAGCCCCGCGGTTGGCACAAGGAGGTGGTTGATGGTGTGGGGTGATCTTGGGTTGACTCGTAGTATTGGGAGCGATGAAGCCTGGCGGTTCCAGCAGCTGAGCCGGGGAGCCCAGCAGGGCACGGAGGGAGCGTCCGCGGGCCGAGCAGAGCGCAACGTCACCCCCATCTCCACAGGCCGCGGTGGGAGGAGAGCAGAGCGGTGGCGGCCGCCTCGCGTGGCGGGCCAGCGCGCGGGGACATGTGCGAAGGTGGCGGCGCGCGCTCCCGCTCCTGAGGGCGGCCGGTGCCGGCGCGCGCTCCGCGGCGGCCCTCACGCAGGCAGGCGAGCGAGCGCGGCGGCTGCGAGCCCCCCGCCGCCGGGACCATGACGGAGCCGAGCAGCAGGAAGGAAGGGTTTAAGAAATGCCGCAGCGCTACTTTCAGCATCGATGGCTATAGCTTCACCATTGGTGAGCCCGCTTTAATTCCTCCTTCCTTTTTTCCCTTTCTCCCCTTTCTTGCAGCTCAGTAAGCACAGCTAAAGAAGCCTCTTTTCAACCCTTTCTTGTCCGCGTATACCTTTATAATGAATAAGTGTAATGATTTAAAGTGCATAATGCTTTAGACTTTCTCTTTTTCTTCTTTGTTTTCTTACATCAAAGAAACTCCTCTCTGATACACAGCCAGTCTAAGCCCTTTCCCAGTGTTTTGGGATGGGCTCACGGAGATCTGTGCTGAAGTTTTGTTTTGGAGCCTTATCTTGGGAAAGCCTCTGCTCCGGGCTGCCTGTTGCCAACTTGCTCACTGCGTTTCCTTCCAACGAGCCCAGTAACTCCCGGGAGCTGCAGGTTTATTTTGTTTGCCTGTATTTCTTTGTTTGCTTAGCAAGATTTTCCAAATTCTGGAGCCTTTGGCTGTTTTCTAGTTGAACTAAAAACGTCTGCAAGCCCTCTTGTTGCTTCTGCCACAGGCAAAAAGCAAAATTGCTGGGGCAGGGAGGAATATGAGGAGAGGCTTGGAATTTTAGGATGATCTTTTTGTTGTAGCCGTGTTTGAGGAGAGCTGTTTATCCTCGGGATTCATCACCTCGTAGTGGGGAAAGAGCTGCCTCTCAAGGCAGCAGGTGTCTGAGTGTCGTGCGAAGACATTTTCTGGGTAAAAGTTAAGATCTGAGTTAAGATCTGTTAAAGCTGTGGA
>JAUBOD010000256.1:3278323-3289323 GCA_032353885.1 Nothura maculosa | reverse complement strand
TATGTGTGGGAAACGAGCTTAGTCTTTGTAATTGCTGGTTTTGTTTAATGTTTGAGCTATTCTTTGCTGGACTGCAGGGCTGGAGTTCAGAACAGAGTGACAAGTGCAGTGTTAAGAAATTGCCTTTGTTTGAGGTTTTCTGCATATCAAGGCAGCTCCCCAAACCTTTTCCACAGATAGAAAACTGCAGAAATTGTTGGGAAAGGGGATAAGGTAACTTTTAAGGTGCTGCATTCCTTGTTGTCTCGTATCTTTCAAAGAGGATTTGATCATGCAGGAAGGAACGTAGACAAGAAACCAGCAGTATTTCAGTGCCACAGTTCTATAAATAGGCAGCATGCTATGTCAAAGCCAGGACAGACGGTGTTAGTAAACAGACTTCCCAATTTGTCTCTATTTCCTAAATGAATAAGCCAGTAGTTTGTAATGCACTGACACTGCTAATGTTGATAAGTGATAAAACCTCGGAGCGTGGAGGTAGTAGTGTCTTGGGATTGCCATGTTCCCCAGTGGGTAGCTGCAAATTCTGCAAGAGGAAAAAGCAACACTGAGAAAGTGTAGGATGTGATTGATGGCTGGTTATCCCAGTGCTCTGCAGCGCGGGGGCAAATTGTGAATGCTGTGTTCAGGGATGCTGCATATTTTGGAGAAAGCATAATTTGCTTTTGGTGTCATTCATGTGTCTTGAATTGCACGAATTGACACTCTCACAGCAGCACCTTTTCCCTGGGATGCCCATAGAGATTGGGGATGAGCAGAGCTCCATGGTGTCCCGGGGTCATGGAGCTGAAGGGCCGCAGTGCAGCAGGAAGGTTTCTTTCCTTGAGCGTGATGCAGAGACTGGACGCAGCCATTCTGGAAATGAAAAAGCAGAATGTAGATCTTCATACATGGAAAGGCAACTGTCCCACAGAGTCTTTAAAATCTGACCCTCTGCCTTTAAGGCACGAGACAGACACCCTCTCTTTCTTCTGCACAGGCAATGAGAGAATGCATTTTGGTGATTTTTACATCAGTGCTCTGTACTGATGTGTTTTCACACTGATCCTGAGTTTGCAGTCATGGTAGAGGCTTTTGCTTGACTTAAAAAAAGAGTTTACAATGGTGTCATATCCACCTCGGGAACATTTCATGAGAACCAGACTGACAGATTTACAGGTGATGGATGTCCTGGAGTTTCCGGTATAATTGGACTGATATTAAACTGTGAGGAATTTGAAACTGAGAAAGATTTTTAAAAGATGAGCCTTTGCTGATTTCAGTGGCCCCATCTTTAAAGATGTGTATATTGATTACTGTATAAAACACGTGGAATTGCAGAAGTGAAGGATCTCACCCAACTGCCTTTCTAGGGATAGAGATATAGAGATAAAAATAAAACAAGTTGCAAATTAAGCTATTAGCACCTAGTTGTATGTGTGAAGTAGGCAAATCACTGATCCACCCGTGCTGATTCATATTTCTTCATTATTCATGTATACAAATTCACACTCTCTGGAGTGAATAAAGATGATCAGCCTTTCAAGTCATATCACATTATAATCTTTGTATTAATCATAGAGCGATAACTTGAAATGACAACGTTCTGGGTAAGTGAAAGTAACACTGGAATCTAATATTTCATCTGTCATCTTCCCCTGTGGATATCAACTAAAAATATAAGGTGTGCTGCAGCAAAACTTACATCCAGTCAAGTAGGTGTACACGTGTTTTCTCACATAAAGTTATGTTTCCTCATCCATGAAATAAATAACAGATCACTGGAAATGATCACTTGCGGAGATATGTTATTACAGTAAGTAAATTCCATGCTAGTGAATATCAGTATAATGAGAATACAGAGCAGGTTTTTGAAATAACTCAGCTGAGTATCTGACTAGGAAGCTTCCTTCCAACAATGGTAATTTGAAATACAGACGAAAAAAAGCCATCAGTACAGTGTGAAGTATTTTCAAAAATAAACTATGTGTATAGGTTGTTTTTTTTTTTTGAGGTAGGACTACAAAATATCAGCAAACTTGTCATAAAAGAGCTGTGGACATTTACTATGTTCTTGAAAAAATAAAACATAAACCCCAAAATTCCATGAACTCAACCAAAACAACCTCCACTATCCACAACCCAACCAACATATCCCAGCGTCCATCCACTTCGTTTGGTCTATTTCAGCTTTCATATTTATAAAGTACTGGGTAGAGAAAGAAAGACTGTTAAGTACTCAGCTGAAAACAATAGTCCTGTTTTGCAGATTTGGAAAAAAGTTGTTAAAAGCAGGATTTTTTTTACTTTTGGAAGGGATGCTCTCCAGCTTCAGAGTGCTAATCCTTTTTCCTACTTTTTTTTTTTTTTTTTTCCCAACTCAGTAAATGCAGTAAATTCACTGCATTACATAAATCTTGGTCTCCCCTTCCACTGCAAAGGTGGGTAGAGGAGGCAACATTCGTCTTTGATACCCCAAATGAGGCTAACGTTTCACCGACGTACTTAGCCTTTGCATAGGCACTGGCTCACAAATACCAGATATATGTGGGTTGAACAATACAGTTGCAATTTCTGTGGACAATGAGAGGGAGTATATACATATATACATGTATATATATATGTGCTGTAAAGAAAATAGCACCAACAATATAAGTTGCTCCAAATCAGTATGGATTGATAAAACAGTGAGTGATTATTGAGAAGCAATATAAGTGATTAGAAAAGGATATAAGCAAAATCTTTGTTTGTGTAGTTGTTCTTGCACGTGGTATACCTAAACTCATCTATATCAGTTAACTTTAGAAGAGCTTGAGCTAAAGCAGACTATTTTTTTAATCCTAAAATATATATTTTGTTAATACATCTGCTGAGATTTAGAATAATTTTAAAAGTTGATTTCAAATTTCATAGTTTTTCAAGCTAAAAAGAACAAGCTTAAGCTATGAATATTTACCTCCAGCAACCTGGTGATACTTTCCACATCAGATTTTATGGTATCCAATTTAATTACAGAACAGCTGTGATGTAGGCTGCATAACATCTTGCCTTCAAATCAGTTTTACATAAACAGGACAACTTTAGGAATACTGATGCGGATACATGCAGCATATCAATGTTTCGCTAGCGGATGGGGAGAGAGAACATGCGAGAGGATGGGGAGCGATACCATTCACAAAGTTATTTCTACCTCTGTGCAGGCAGAGAGGCTCCATGAGCAGCCTCAACTGTTTCCACAGGTCTATTTAGAGTGGCAAAAATGCATGATGTGTGCAAGAGTGCTAAAATCTGTTCCCAGTTAGTTATAAACTATAGGGGTGGTTCTTTACATTGGAATAAACTGTTAATGTAAGTAAACCTAACTGTGCCTGTACTTTGGAAAATGGAGATGGAAATGAAATAGAATTTTGGCCAAAATTTCTTTGAGCGATGAGTCAGCCTTTGAGCCAAAAGACTGTTCTAGAGAAAATTAATGGAATTAAGCTTCATCAGGTTTATCCTGCATTTATGTAATGCAGAAGAGTGGAATTTGATCAATCCATTATAAATATATATATCTACTTAAATCTTGAGCCTGCTAAAAGATTTCATCTCATTTACAGGCAAACTTTGGGTCATTTCTTTGGTCAGACCTCCTAGTCTCAAGCAAGACAAGTAGTTATCATGGGACAGAATGAGTCTGTCTAGAAGCTGCATCTTTAACATAAGCTGGTAACACTACCTTGAAAATAAAATACAAAATTTATTTACAAACTTTATCAAGGCAGGCATATAGGAACACGGGAAAGCCATGAATTAGATGGACTCTGTGGTGTTTTATTTAGGCTGATTGGGAAAAGTGTATTCTTTTAATATTTATATGATATAAGGGCCAAAAAATCACCCTTAGAGTATCTCCACCACTCAGTGGAGTGAAATCCCACCGAAGATGCATTGTCTGCTGATTCCAGTAATGGGAAAAGCTGCCCCTTGTGCTCCTGCAGAGCCCTTGGCTGCCTCCTTCCTTGCAGGCTCCCACACCACCTCGCTCCACACTCCCATTCACTCTTCCAGCTCCAACTCCTGGCAGAGATTCCCGCTGCTCATCTGCCAGCTGTACTTACTTACTAAAATTTCTTAGGAGAAGTCTCAAGGCTTAAAAAAAGGATGGGACTGAAGAGGATGGACGTGTTGTAGCACTTCTCAGGCCCCTTGTTCATCATTTGCTTAGGGCTGGCATGAAAGAGGTGCAGACTCACCCTGTAGTCTAAGTAATTAACTCTGTAGACTAACTCTGTGGACTAACATTGTTGCCAGAGGAGAGGGCACGCTGGGGTGGTAGGTAGGAGGTGGCTAGAGCTGGCGTAGTTGGCAACTGAAGGGAGCCAAGGGAAAAGGTGCCAGAGAAAGGAGGCCCTGGTTCTGCGGGTGACCTTCCCATAGTCACGTTGGCTACCACAATGACCTATTGTGTTTCCAGAATAGGTCTTCATACTTGAAACAGGCCAGAAAGCCCATGGAACCTTAGCTTGTATTTCATCTGTCTTTTAGACAGATGCACAGACAAAAAAGTGCACATTGGATTTAACCTGGAGCCATTGGCTTTTCCTGGAGACTTGTGCAGCAGCTCTCACAGCACATAGGGAACTTGTTGCAGCTTCCTACTTGAAATAGCAGTTGTGTATCAAGACTGTAAAAAAATATAGATAGCTAAGTCTCATGCTCCTAGGCTCGACAATGTAAAATAGAAGATTGCCAAAAAATTAAAAGCATGAAAGCCCATTTTTTTTTGTTTGATTGTCATTGGAAATGCAAAGCCAGGAGCCCTGATCTGGGTCTTGATTTCTTTACCCTTACATTGAGTCCCTCAGTGGGATGATTCATGAAATGAATGCCTGTAGAGGAAGCGATTGCTTCACTTATTACAAGTGAACCGAAGGCTGTGCTGTGAAAAACAGATTAACATGTCTATGCAAATGACAGCCCTTGGAATTTGGAAATATACTGTGCGAGTGTGACTGCCTGGTCACCAGCTGCTGGAGTGAATTCTGGCTCGAAAGAGGCAAGGGGAAACTCATCACTAGATTAAATAAGATACAGGCAAATAAAAACATCAATAACTTCCCAACAAAATATTTAGCTTCCTACAACCCCTGGAATTCGTTTTGTGTTGTACTTGTAGTCAACATTTTTTTTTTCTGGCTGAAGAAATTATATCCTTATATTAAAATAACATTCAGAAATTATTTATTTGTTAATATTTATTACAGAAAATGTCTATACCTAACTTTTCTTACCTCAAATGGTACCTCAAATGGTACCTCAAAGGTACTTGTCTCCTCTCTCCTTAAAAAATACTCTCTTAAAAAAAAATACGTTTATGTAGATGACTTTGTCTATTCCTAAATATAGCTAAGCAAAGTTTTAGCCTAAAGATTAGTCTGTCAATAGTATTTCTCCTAAACATTGCATTTTAATGTTAGCATAAATGAATAGTAAGAGATAAAAAACAAAGGTTACTGTGCCTAGTAGGAATTACAGGATACACAGACAGAATTTGCTAAAATTTGGAATATTCTTGCATACCTGCATTAATGTCTTATTTTCCAATTCTATGTCACCTGTTGCACTGAAAATAAAGAGATGATAACAACTGTTTTGTACCTTTGGGACATGAATGCTGAGAGAATGGCTAGAGAAGTCTAAAGTGTTTGGATCCATTCCTGAGATCACTGTAAAAAACAATTGTCTATATTTGGTCTTTTAAACCCCAAAAGTTTAGATATTTCAGAGATAGCCTGAAACCTTTAATAGTGATTAAAATTCTAAAAAGTAAGAGATTTCTCCTCTAGACACTTTTATGAAATTTCATTACTTTGTAATAAAAGTGATCTCATTTCTTTGCTCTAGTATAACCAGTCAAAACTAAATCAACTCTCAGATATATCCTACTTTCCATATATTTTCTGTGCCTTTTTATGGATTCAGGGCTGTATAATGCAATGCAGAGCAACATCTCAGTGAAATCTCCGCTGGCCAAATAACCTGACAAAGATCTGTTCTGAGGCATTATGTTTGTTTGAGAGTCTCCAGTCCTTCAAAAGTCAGTAGAACTTGTGAGAGATGAGCAGGTTCTTCTAGTTCTGCATTTTTGGCTTGGGATCATTTACAATTTAGTGTAAAAAATGTGCATAGTCTGCCGCACATGAAGAAAGGTTCATATAATTTCAATATATGGGGGGAGTGATCAGAGGATTCATCAGCCTGACTTTCTTGATGACTTCTAATGAAATTCAAAACTGCTAAAAGGCAGGGCCTACAACTGTTTTGAGGACGCTCTTTCTATGCACTTTAAAGGCCCGAGAATGCTGTATGGGATAAAAAAGGAAAAAAACACTAGGTTTTCACCCAAGTCTCATTTCGTTTCCACTGAAGGAACCTACTGGGTGGAACCTGTGGGTGAACCTGTAGTACTGGCAGCAACAGAGGAAGTTTCCCCAAACCCATGGGCAACACATGAAGCTTATGGTGCTGCCAGGGCCTAAAAAACACCCTCATCCTCTGAAGGATACCTGAAATGAGTTACACAGCCTGTGTGAAATTCCCATAGTGCTCACTAAAGCACCGGGCCATGGCAGAGCCACTGCTGTCATCTCTGTTCAGAACGGGACCCCAAATCATTCTCCTTCTCTTTGTATTCTCTCTGAGATGTTCAGGTGTTGTGGACTTTCTGTGAGTTGGACTAAGTTGTCTAGACTCTGCTCTTCTTCCAGAGCCTGTACAAGCATCTTAAGCACCAGGCTACTCTGATTTAAGTTTCTGTTGCAGAAAAAAAATATATTATTTCAGCTTCTGACTCATCTCTAAATTTCATTTCCACGTTTTATTTCCTGGAATGTCAATTGGAGCAACCAGCAGCTTGCAAAATCCTCCGTAATGCAGTGGCTTTGTCCTGTGTCTTTTTGTTGTTGTTGCTTAGAATCAGGATGCAAGGGGTTATTTTTCTTCCCCAATTTTTAATTTCCATTGTTCATTACATTACAGTATAACATAATATCCTCCCAGTGTTACCAAATATGACTTTTTCCCTTTCATTCTTCTTAATTGCAAATCAGATGAGAAGACCTTTAGAAAAGCAGAATTCTATCTCATATGACTGAAAAATTAGAACTGAAGACATCTCAAATTTATGAGGAATGATTGATTCAGGAAATGTATCAAATTCAAGATGATTACTGGATACAATATATTAATAAAGAGAGAAAGCGAATATTTTGAGGGTGTCAGTTACAACCTCATTGGTAAAGTGGTGACAGCAATCTGTGCTTTGCTTTACAGCCCTGAGAAGTACGGTTTAGTTAACTTGACGGAGAAGGAAACTGAGGAAAAATGATAAAATCCATTGAAATTAATGCAGTGTTATTTTGCTACCACTTGTGAAATTGTCCATCTGTGCTTGTTTTCTCAAAGATGCCCATATGATTAAAAAAGGCCATATGGGCTCTTTATGTCAGAGCAGGGATTAAAGTTCAGGATGAAGACTAAACAGTTTGGATTTTTTTTTTTTGGTGAATAACCTGCCCACAGATGCAGAGTTGGACATTCTTAAGCTATTTGCAAATCTGATTCGAATTTGCTAAAACTGTTGGGGCAAATACATAGGAAGGAAAGAAAAAAAGGAAACAAAAATTTCATAAACGGCAATATTATGCCATTCTCCTGTTTCCTTACCCAGCTCTTTCTTTTTACTCCCCTAGTTTTGTTTTATGTGGCCAGGACAGCAAGGCAAGTGTCATAGACTGCTGGAAGACGAGGGAGAGTGAGTCTTCTGCTTGGTGGCCATGGTGCTTCCCTAGAATGGGAACCTCCTTTTGGCAATTTTTGGCCTTTGGGCCCTGCTCCAAGGAGTATTTGAATATTTCATGCAGTGGCAGAGACAGAGGGGGAAAAGTGCTGCAAATATGTACTAAAACTGTACGTGTCGAAGGCATGAGAGAGCTCTCAAGCTGCTCAGCCTTCTTCAGGTCCCTCCTGTGGAGCGTGCCAGGATGGCTTGGGAAGCAGGTGTTCCCCGTCACATGGAATAAGCAGCCTGCCCCCCTGCAGCAAGGTGGAAATGCATACAGAGAGCATACAGAGTGAATAACAACCCTTTCTTCCGCTTTTTTACAACCAAGCTCTTACTTCAATTACAAATCCTCCTTTTTTTTTTGCTAGGTGAACAAAACTTTTACAACCTTAAAAAATGATCCAGTTTTTTTTTTTTTTTCCTATTTTAAGGCACAAGAATCACAAGGCCATCTGCTTCGTTTATGGTAGTACTTTCTTTTTGAAAGTCACCTTCTTCGTCTGAGTCTCGGTGTTGCTCTCATACCAGCAGTAGCTGCAGACTACTTTATATCTGCTTGAAAGATATTGCTGTTGCTCATTTTTTTCTCCTCTTAATATCATAGTAGTTAGAGGTTTGATAATTCTTGGATTGCTTTTCCCTAAATTTTAACGCTCTGACATATCAAAATAATCAAATACAGGTACTCCTGATTCAAGCTGAAAGTCAGCAAGCAACAAACCAGATCCCCACTGCAATTGTTGAGGTCCTTCTGCCAGCCGAGGTTTAGATGAGACAGAGGTAACTCGCAGCAGTATTTGATTACTGCAGGAAATACAGGTCGTCTCATTTAATGATCTGGAGCTGGAGATGGATTGCAGCTTCTGCCTGTCACTTGTGATTAGCACAGAGCCGAACTGGAAAAGGAAGGGAATGGATGAGAGATGGTGGTGAGAGCTGGGCTGCAGGGAAGGACATTGGGGTTATGGGAGCCAAGTGCAGCTTCTGCTGCCCACTGGGGTTGCTGGTAAGTGTGGCACTGAAACAGCCTTTTACCTTTTTGGATAGCTTTATTTCTTAAAACAAGACTGGTTGCCACAGGCTTGATGTACCATTCAGGTGGTTGTCCTTCATCCTGTTTTCCCAACCAGCCTATTTTTACCATGAAGTTACACTCCCACTTAGCTTTCTATTCGCAAGATCAGGCTCCACCAGCCACCTCGCTGGGAGATGGAAGTTAAGTGTGATCCAGAAATTCCAGTGGTAGCTGTGCTATTTCCTGCAGCTCATGCTACCCACTGAGCCTTGAAGCCTTAGTGATGTTTAGGTTATTTGCCCCTTAAAACACCTAGACTTCTGCCTTGGTGCACGGGCTGGCTTATGCTATGCCTTTGCAGAAGGTGTTGAAGAATGGCAGGAGAGAACTGGAGGTCATTCTAGGGATACTGCTGTACTGAACATAAATTAGAAATTTCTGGCACTTCAACCTTTTTCTACTAGTCTTTGTTGAAAATCAGTATTTACCTATAGCGTCATGATAAGGTTAGATATAGTTTCGGTGGTTTTAGCATAGATGTATTTTTGATGTCTATCTAAAATTTGTACCACAAGAGCCTGACATGAAGGGCCAGTGTTCTTTCACAGTCACGTTATATTTTTTTTTTGTAGAATTTAAAAAGATGTTCTCAGAAATGTTTGCATTCAAACACTTAAGCTTGACTCTTGCCAAGACCTTGGCAACTCCTCCTCTTCAGCTCTTGGAGGTTTGGAGCAGGTGTTAGCAGAAGGGCTCTTTTCCTGTCATACTGACTATTAAAAACAAATGAAAAATAAGATTTAAAAATCTTATTTCTTTGTTCTCCTTACACTCCATTCTGTTTTAGTGCTTCATATTTCTTACCTAGGCAAAGCAATTTGCATTTATAAATCTCTGCGACTTTTTGTCGCGGCTGGTCGTTTTTCCTAGGGATGAGTCATCAGAAGAGCTCATGAAAGTGGGTCAAAGGCAGGGGCTAGAGGCAGAGCTCTGGAGAGAGACGCTCTCTATGGACAAACATGCATAACCTTAAAGAAATTGAAAATGGTATTGAAATAGTAAATTAATCTATGCATTTTTTCTGACATCTCTGATTAGCTGTACCAGAGGTGAAATCTTGACGTGCATACAGCCTTTTTTTTTCCCAATGGCTAATGAAATTGTATCTCAGTGCATGTTGTATAACATGCTTTTTATGTCCATAAAAATAGCCACCTCCAGAAATGTTCAAAATATTTTTGTTCCTAGTGTCCTCAGTTTAAAATGTTTACTAAGAAAGTTTTCCTGGAAGTACAGTATTTATCTATATCTGATTCCCAGCAATCTGAAACCCATTCTTTTTAGGTGAATGCACTCTTTTCCTGTGGTGTCCAGTCATTTTGTCAATTCTACAAGAAAATATTTAATTCCCTAAGTGCTAGGTGGTGCACTATTCTGCCTAATCATTTTCCTAAATGGAATGTTAGTCTTTTTAAAATAGGTTTTGTTTCTTGTAACATTGATTCTTAAGTGTCTTTGAAGTAATTTTTAAGTGCTTTCTATAGCATTGATTTTCCAAGTTTTCCAAGCAAAAGCTGTAAAAATGTGTTTCTATGTAGACAAGCCTTATATACTGCCACTTACTGAGTAACAGGTCAAACTAACATATCATAGTTGTGATCATGGAGCTGTTAGTGTAATCGGCAACCTTATATCTAAGGCAGCACAAGGGAATCTCAGATGCTTATGTAGTTAGAAGGCCTTTCAGCTACAAGCAGATCTGGGAAAGGGTGAATAATAACACAGTCTTGGTATTGAGTTATGGCTGTGCTGCTTACAACAGCGTCATGAAAAGTTTCCAACATGAAAAACAGCAATTTTTAATTACTGTGACTCCTAGAAGAGCATCTGGTCTGTACTTGGTCACAATTCCAAAGTGTAATGTAAAAGAAAAAATAAAAGATATGTAGTTGAAGGGCTTTTTGTATATGTTTTTTATATTGTTTTGCTGTTCTCCTTAACTCTTTCTGGTTCAGCACGTTGATTAGATTTCCCTTCAGTGAACTCTGGGCTGTCAGTCATGACCTGCCACCAGGAGCTGAGTAGCCTTCCTTGGGCTTTCCTACGTGCCATGGATGCTGTGCGGAGGTGACACAGCCTTGCTCTCAAATGAGCAGCCCCATGGCAAAACTCTCCTCC
>JAUBOD010000256.1:3223042-3240415 GCA_032353885.1 Nothura maculosa | reverse complement strand
AGCAGGGAAATATCACCCCAGCGAGCCCATTGTGCAATGAGTGTCAGGGTCTCGGCCAGCGGGAGAGGCTACAGAGCCGACGGGTCCAAGTTCCACCCATCCTGTGCTTGCAGGTCATCCCCTTGCTTTGGGAGCCCAGTGCTGCATAAGTCATCCTGACTGGCCAGCTACACAGTAACCCTCGGTCAGACCAAACATATTTATCTTTTTTAAGTAGTAAGTATGCAAAGGTCAGGCAGGATAGTGACTTGACTCCTTTCGCTCTTTCTCTCTTTCTCTCTTCCTCTCTTTCTCTCTTTCTTTCTCTCTTTCTCTCTCTCTTCCTCTCTCTCTATTCCTCGCTCTCTTTTTCTTTCACAAATACAGAGCCATAGAGGAGCCATAGAGGATGGCTCTATTTTCTTTGCAGATTTGAGACTTTTATTTTCCTGGAAAGTGCTTTCCTATAACAGGATTTTTATGAGCAGGCACACTTCTCTTGAGAAAGTGATGTGTATCAAGCACAAGAGAATTTCCTCTTTGTTAAGAAACACATAAGGAGCTATAGTTCTTCTAGAGGGCTATACCTTAAGCAACAGGCCCATTTTTTTTTTACTTCATATTCTTCCTCAGCAAATCCATATCAACTGCAATGGCAGGATTGGACTTTTTAATGTAAGGAGTGATGGAAAACCAAGTAAAATTAGAGAAAGCGCTTCAAGATTTCCATAATTATACTGTCTCCATACAAAATCTACATGAATTAAACCCTTTTATTCGGAAGCCTTTTACAGATCTCACTAACTTTTTTTTTGGAGTTCAGATGCCAACATATAAAGAAATCAGGTCCAGCTCATTTCTGCATTGAATTTGCCCTTCTGATTTGGCCTTTATGAACACCTCAATTAATGAGAAAACTTGGAACACTTGGTTGTTCCATAGGATTTGCTTTGTTCCTTGCATATCCTTGTACTTCAGATTGTCTTTCTGAGGCTTCCCTTAGCTCTCATATATATAGTGTTTGATAAGACCAAATGAGTAAACTTTGCCTTTACTTCTTTTTTTTTTTCTGTTTCTTTTTCTTTGGTCATTTGAGGAGGGCCATGAAAACACACATAGCAGTTACTTTCCTTTTCTGGTTGAGAGGGCTTTTTTTCCAAATTTGGGAAAAACTAATTTGCCCTTCATTAAAATGAAGCTAAATAAAATCATGACAATTCAGCATAGATCTTTCTTTATGCCAGCAGAAATAAAACATTTTAATTGCTGCACCTTGCACATACCACTGTCTGAATAAAAACATTAGAGCTGGCTGGGGTCCTAGGCTACCTCCTAACCCAAGGTAGATAAGGGCTTGCGTTCACACTAACCCTGTGAGCTGCAATGAAGCTTCAGTGTGAGTTTGCAGTGCCAAATAGCTCAAGCCTGTTTTCATTATCATCATCTGGCTTCATTTTCTGGGGGCAAATAATGGGCAGGTTTTGAGGACTCTAGAGTAAAATTCCTATATCACTGGTAAATTGGTGTCCGACATTTTAACAGAGTGGATGAGCAAAGAATTTGGGCTTGGGTGCAAGCTCATGAGGGAATATAGTAACAGTATAGTTTTAATGTCATTTTGCTCACGCTGTACCTATAACTCTCTGACCAGACTCTGTCCAGTCTTGGAGAAGTTATTTCTCACTGCTTCTGCTATTACAGTGGCTTTTCTATAATAATTTTAAGAAATTGCCTTTCCAGTTATACTTCATGCAGGCTTGATAAACACATTAGACCCAAAATAACCAAATGGAATTCTGGCTAAGCAAGCACACTATCTTTGCAAAAGCTCACCAAGAAGCAGAGGACATGCAATGGACTTCCACTGATCCTCCGATGAAAGCCACTGGTCAGCCAGCTAAGCTAAAAATCAATTGAAATAGTATTTTCCTTATGCAAAACTAGTGAGGCTATTTTCTGACCTTGAGTTATTTTCATGTAGTTGGATAAAAGCAATTGTGTATTGAGCACAAGGTTCATCTCTACTTTGCACCAGTACCTCTTGTTTACAAGATTTCTCTCATTCTTTGTCTCTCATTTGTTTTGGCTCTTCATCTGTTGTCCCTCTGTGCTCTCTTGTCTCTCTGCTGAAATCATTACACCTGTTTCAAGTGCTGAACATTTCATGTCTTTATGTACCTGAACCACAAGTGCCCGTGCTTCAGAGTACACAAGCTGTAATATTCTACTTAAAATAAGAAAACTGACTGCATCTCTGTCTCAACACTTCACTACATCCCATTAAGTTCAGGGTCCAATTTAAAGCAAATTTTCTTGGTTTTAGAATCTCACACAAACCATCACACTATAAGTACCAGCTGAAATCTGTTCTTCTTTCCTCACCCACTTCTTAGAATCTCTTCTCCTGCTATCATCAGTTTCCAATTATATTGTTTTAACTTAGCACAGTATTTTGCACAGTATTTTTGCAATCAGACTGTGTGGAAGAAGCAGGAAATTATATTTGCTGTTAACCTGAGAGAGAGTAAAGCAAGAAAGATGGTGTTTCTGTTGCAGTTAATCGAGTGAAAACTCAGTAGCAGTTGATGGTATCCTGTTCTTCAGAAGTTTGGCAGTCTCAATATATTTCTGAGTTCTGGTCACTGCTCCCACAGTCAAGTGCAAGCCTGATCCTGCTCCCACAGGATCTCGAAACTTGACACATACCATCCCATAGTCTATGCCATAGGATATGATGTTTGCAAATTGATTTATACATGGTTATTAATAACCATGTATACGCGATGGTAACACATCACATTTGGTAACGCGTTAGGTAAACACAGCACTAATGCTGTGAAGATGCCAATTAATTTGTATGCTCTGTATGAATTGCAACACTGAGCTGCTAGGAGAGGAAATTTCCAATTTAAGTGATCCCGTTATTCTGAAGAACCAGCTTCATCTGAAGAGCCTGGTCTCCTCTCCCTTAAGCACTATGCACCGAGCCCAATCATGTTAAACTGATACGCCAGCGTAATAGAGCCAGGAGGCCACCTCCACTTGGGAGCTCGAAATGTTCTTAAAACCATTGCTCGCACATGGCCATCCAGAGAAAATGTGGGGGAATCTGCACTAGTAAGTTAGAAGGATTTGGGGACAAAAGAATCCAGAAGTGTGGTCATATCAGATAGAATTGCCGATTCACCAACAAGTAACAAAAGAGCAGGAAGAACCTTCTAGATTTGACCTGTAGAGAGGCTCTTGTTTCTCTTCTACTGATTTTGATTGCTTATTTCTGTGTTTTGCTAAAATATGAAATAAGCTTATAGCAATATTATTGCAACACTTACTCTACTCTGAGAAGACCAGCTCTGTCGGGAAAAGGAAAAAGAAAAAAAAGTCAAAATTTTTGTATTATAGGATGGATAACCAATATGGTCATTTTGCTTTAGCTGTTTGTTTAGCTCTGTTCAGGCCTGGCTTGCCTGAACTAAAAACATGATGGGACTCTAATATTAAATAGGAGTATTGTTCGGTGCTTTTGTTAACGCGCTCACTCCATTGAAAAAGCAAGTATCAAACTCCCACTCATGTCTTAAATATGCTAAATATAAAGCTTCTAAATATAGAAGAGGACAAGTTCCTCCTCCTCAGAGAGAGATTAATTCTTTGTAATTATTTGCATGTGCAAACATTTTCATTTCCTCCAAAGCTTGTGGTTCTCCTGAAGAAGTAGCTTTGTCAAATGCTCTTGCACAGACAACAGCTTTCCTTTCTCTGCCTGTCACCAGCTCCCTATCAGCTCTACAGATGTCAGTGATGAAAGTCAGGATCCTTGCAGCAAGCTCGAGTGAAGCTCCCTGCACCTGTTGGAGAAGTTAATGCCCCTGGTAATTTCTTTTGCGGGCAATAAGGAGCGTGCACAGCTGTAGCAGGGCAAAACTTTGCCTAAAGCCACCGTCGCCGGCAGTTCAAGCCCAGAGTCTGACCTTTGCACTGAAAGGGACACATGCGTTTCCCTCAGTTGTGCTGCAAGGGCTCTAGCCAATGGCAGGGGCTGTGCACAAGACAGCCAGGGGCAGGATCTTCTTAAACTGCCATAGCACATTTCCTTTGGCTCATCTCTCAGCGTCCTGAACTGTTTTTGCCTTCTTCTCCCAAGTGTAGAGCTGCTGTGAAGCCAGCTGCTGCGTTACATTGAGGCTTGTGCATGGTACAGACCGAAGATCCCAGGCCACTGAGTTTCCAGGACTTTACCTGGCTTGCTGAGCTGCTTTAACTAACCGTGTGTGCCCTCCGAACCAATGACAGTGGCCAAGCAAAACAAAACGGGCTCACTTAAGCCACCATGAGTGCTGAACCTGACCTTCAGCCAGAAAATGGCTTGAGCTATGAGCCCTGCAACAAGCTAAGGGGGTGCTTGTGGCTGCTCCGTGCTTCTCCAGTAAAGAATACTAACTCACCAAGAAGTGTCACCTGCACTTGGCTGGCATGTACCTCAACTTCCAAGCAGTGGTCCATGAGTAGTGTTCAAATGCTGCTCTGTCTCACTGCCCAGTCATCTCTAGTAGAGATGTGTTCATAGAAACATAAAATATATTTCATAACTCGGATTTCAGTTTAAATTTCCCAGGATTAAATTAGGCAAGAAGTCTTTTTCAGCACCCATAGTTTTACTCTATACTAAGGACATGTCATTAATGTGAAACCCTGTGGAATAAATATGGAATAACACCATTTTAACCAAGTCACTAATCTGTGCAAAAACTTAAAATGGCTTAAATAATTCTTTGGAGGCTGTGTAGGAGTGAAAGAGCAATTCGTTTAGCTAGTTGATATTCTGAGTTGTTCAGTTATGGGCAAAAACAGAAGAGTTGTCAGAGCTGCTTAATTCCCCAACTCTTCCACCCTCACTCCTCTCATATCTTCTCAGTCACTTTGATTCACTTACCTTCTTTCAGTGGAATAATGCCTAAGAAGATGGTTTCAGGATTCACACACACTCCTTTGGGGTTTCTAACAAATTTGCATCCTAAAGCTTCTAGGTATGTTAAAAGTATGTGGGCTTTTTTGTTACAAGGTAGAATTAGTGTTGCTTGGGTTCCAGTTATGCCTCATTGTGCCGAATTTATGTGCAAAACCACAATTAGATAAAACTCTAAGGAACTAACTAACTGAAAAGTGGTCCAAAAGGGAAAGGCTAGGGGGAAAAAAGTGATTTTCTTAATGACACTTCAGAATTTAATCTTAGAGATAAGATACTTAGTTCTTAAAGAAGCTGGAAGACATCAAAATGCAGGAAGAGATTCCATATGTCTATTTGTTTTCATGGGAATTGGGTACTTGTCCTGGTTTAGTTAGCTACACCTTGTTGGTATAGGTCTTGTTCCTATTTTTTGACAGGAATAGACAGCTTAACAATCTTATAGACTGTCTCATCTGATTCAGAAATTATACCTTACTCAATTTTGTTTGTTTTTCCTAATTAAAAGCTATACACTTTAAAAACATTTACTAGGGTTATTTTCATTAGACTCCAGCCATCTTTTACCACACCTGATTCTGTCTCCATACTACACTTGTGTGGGTGTAATTGCGTCACCTTCAGTGGAGATATTTCTAGTTTACACTAGTAATATAGGGCCTACCTAGTGTGACTCACCTATTAACTCTATTCAGCGTGAACACCCTCCTAAAAGAAGAAAAAACACTCTAACTTCTTCTGATTTATTTTTAATATAAGTTAAATGTAGTCCAATGAGTAACACACTTCACAACAGGTAGCACGAATTGAATGGATGCTATTTTTCACATGATGTGCATTGCGGGGAAGGAAACTGCCTCTACTTTGACAGATTTGGCAATATCCATAAGCCTCTTGCAGACCTTATGGGCTTCCCTTGCCCATAAGAAGAGGAAGTGTGACATTACCCTTATTAACTTGCTATCATTCTCTCCTTCTACCAGCTTGATATTGTTGTAAGAAAAGAATATTTCCTTTAGCTTGACCAAAAGAACTGCCTGCTTCTCGGCTCATTCCTGAACGAAAGGAAATTTAGCCTCCCTGCACAGACTTCTGCTGGGTCAGAATACCAGAATAACTTGCTCTAGACCTTTTCCAAAAAAATCCCTCTGCAGAATTTTAGGAGAAGAAAACAGCCACACAAAAGGTGGTTATTTACTAACCCTGTCTATTTGCTGCAAACCCGTCTTGTCTTGTCAACTCACACAACACTTCTGATTACAGCCCAACATCAGTTCTGGCTAGGGCTTTAAAACAGGCAGCTTGCAGTTTCCTTGTTTGCAACACTCGCAATCAATCGAAGGCAGGTGCAGTTGTTGGTTTTCAAGCTTAGAACAGGTAGATGGCCCCATTTGCTTTCCTAAAAGCAAATTAAAGCCTAGGTTTGAAAGCAGCTTTGTGTCAGCAACACCTTTTTACAATGTTGGTGAGTAGCATTGTCTGACTTTGCTTTTAAAATGCTGGAAGTACAGCAAGGAATCAGTAAATTCCTTGCTAGCATTAAAGCAGCATGGATAAAGCATCATGGATGCAAATGCTAGGGTATTTTTTTATGCTTAGGTATACACCACTAATACTGAGTGTATAAACAAGCTTCTTTAACTATAATATATGAATTCAATGGATATAAAAACAATTACTAACTTGGTGTATGTATTAATTCACTATAATTGGAATGCAGGTGTGGAAACAAGAATAAACAGCAATAATGAAATGTATATAGTTTTCAAAAACTCCTATGATGAGGCAAGTGCCCTTTCCTAGCACTGTTATCTGTCGTATTTCAATTTTCTGAGGCAGTAAAAATGCTCTTGATTGAAGAGTGTTAAAGGTGTAAGTGATCAAAAACAGTGATGTTATTTGTAAAGTGAAAGTGCTGCCCAAGATTGGGTCACTTCTTCAGAATATTTAACAAAATTTGAGGTAATCAGAAGTTTATGAAATGTATTTTTACCAGAATGCGAAGCTTTGTTGAAAAAGAAACACTCTCCAAAATCATATGAAAGTTACTGAAATTTCTTTTTTGACCAATAAAAGGAAAATTGTTCTATTAAAACACTCCATTAAACGTTTTTCAGGGGAAAAAAAAAAGTAACTTATAAATAAGTTCACCTGAATTTGTAAGCAGTCATGCTATACTTGCAATAGAAGAAATAAAGATTTTAATGAAAAAAAATTTGATTTCTTATACAAAAAATATATTTTGTCAACCTAAGGGGACATAGTAGAAAGGTGATTTTTTTTCCCTCTATTTTTTTTTCTGGTATACAGGAAAATCTAGTGAAACTTATGGTTTTGCCAGAACTTCCAAATTTAAATCTCTGTAAATTTCGACACTTCATGCTTCTTGTTAAGAACGAACTTGCACTTCAGTCCTCTTAGCATTTTTTATTATTATTTTTATCTTTTGATGTTAGACAGTACTGCTTCTCTGGGTGTTTTGGGTCTGACTTAGCCACAATTTTCTATTTAAAGTAGCATAAAAGAGATAAAAAAGCAGAAGTTTTTAGCATTTTTAGCAGTATACCTGTTCCAATGATGTTACCCATACATCTGAAAAATGAGGACCGTCTGTGAGTGTTAGGCTTAGGGGACATAAAGCCCTACATCTCAGCTCTAGAAGTAAGTTCCTACCTTTCCAGAAAAAGTAATTAAGAGTAGTAGTTTATCCTCTTTTAACTACCTACCCTTTGTCATATGAAAAACTGAAAATCTACAGTTTCTTAAGGCGAACACATTCTTTTTCCTGCTGAAGGCAGTGGCAGCAGTCGCTCAGTTTAGCAGTAGGGACTGGCAGTGTCAGGTCTGTGACAGTCTCATGGCACAAGTCACCATGTCTTATACTTCACCTAATCACTCCTGATTTATGACCTTCTCATTTTCTTGTCCTCACCACTACAGCCTTCTTATCTCAGTTGTGTTTTGTTCTTTTCCTGCAGGAGAAAATACAAGAAAACATCACAGAGGTAAGAGTAAATCACAGACGACTGGAAGCTATTTGTGAGTCGTGTGTCTGTTTTTGCTAGGGAATTTGAAGGAGGATTTTCCTGTTACTGGACTGATGGTGTTCACTGGGAAATGCCATTCTCCTGATTGTTACTGTCTTTGAAGGTCTCTCCTGCATTGCTGCTCCGAATTGCCACTGATGTTAGTGACAGTGCTCCCTGAGTAAGGACAGATATATTTGTCTGTGAAGGTCAAACTCTAATAAACGTCACTGTTTTCCTTCTGCAAGATTTATTGGTTATAACTCTTACTACTTACATACTATAGAAAAGGAAATGGATCATGGGCTTTAGCTCCTGTTGACTTAAACCGGGTTGGAGAGTCTTGCAAATTGTTTCCTAAAACTGAAACTCTGTGGGCCTTCTGAATGTGCCCTTTAATGTTGTGTGATGATGCAGGGAGGTGGCAGATAAGCCAGCCCAGTGATGTGATGGGAGAAGGTTTCACAGCCACCTGATGCTGAAGATGACCACCTCAGCACGGTGCTGATGGGACAGGCTATGCATGTGCTTGCATAGCCACAGAGCCTGAAGTAGGATGGCACTGATGAAGTGTATTTGAGCTTGGGCAATTCAGTGGAAAATGCTGATTTGGAGACTTCCAGCTTGAACTGTGCAGGCAGGCACTGAATAGTCTGAGGCACTGGAATAGGGAGAAGGTAAATCTGTTGTTTTGGTTTTGTCCCTAACTCTGGTGCCTACACTGGAACTCTGTAGCTCTATTTTTTCCCCTTGTTTCACTACTTTCACATTGACTGCTGTTTAACTGTGACAATGTCTGTGGTCAGAGTCATTGAGTTGCTGCAAGAAGATCTGTTTTGGGGGCTAAAATGATTTCCAGGATGAATGCTCACTAACTATATCTGCGTGTCCTGTACAGTTGACCAAGTCCTAAGTACTGTGTCTTTTTTGGGTATGTTTTCTGCAGTCAGGCAGGGCTGTGCTCAGCATTTCTTCTCTATAGGAGAGCTTTGATAAGTGATGGAAGAGACTTGATGTCAAAAGTTCCTGCAAGCCCAATAAACAGCTGTATGAACTTTATACCTGACCTTACATGTTTCAGAAATTTTGGACACTTCTGGTCACTTCATTTTGGACATAATCCCTGCATGCTTGGTCTGTGCTTTGTGTCTATCAGTGCCTGCTGTTCAACTGATGGGCATTGGGCAGCCCTCCCCAACTGGTGGTTGCTGTGAAGCAACAAGTATTAGCTCTGCCCAGGCAAGAGAGCCCTCCAGGGACCTGTGCAGAGCAGTCACGGAGCAGCTGGTGATGATGACCTGGCTCTGCAGGTGCTGGAGGGCAGCCAGGGGGCCTGTGTAGGCAGCTAGGTGGTGGTTGTCCCTAAGACCTGCACACCTTGCATGCATGCAAGATCACTTGGCTGGTGATCTTCTGAGTTGCATTTGCCACCTGCTGTGTGCTTAAGGTATAAGGGAAGTATAAGGTATAAGTTTCCCTCGAAGGGAAACTGCTTGGGCTGCCATCAGATGCAGAGCTGTCAGGTGCTAGTGCACCTCCAGGAAAAGCACATGGAAGGGCAGCAGTTCATTTAAAGGCTTTTTAAAATTTCAATCTGTCTTTGAATATAAAATATACACAATTATTTTGCAAAAGTCTTGGCCTTCGTTTCCCCCATCCACCGTAGAGTTTTCTCATCTGCCTTTGTTCCGTTTTTCAAAGTGATCTCTGTGGTTTTTATATCACCAAGCTCTGGAGGGTGACTGGCAGCCAAGCTGAGGTGGACTTGTGTTTGCTTTTGCATCATCTTCCCTGTTTCCTGTTTTGGGACTATTACTAATAGTCACACAAGAGTGTGCACAGGATGGCAAGCAGCTCTTAGCTCTGCTGAGGAACCACTGCTGTCGCCTGTACCTCTAGTACAAGGAAACAGCTTCCCTTGAGCCCAGATGTGTGGAGAAGCAAGAAGAGATACGTGCAAGAAAGTCTGAGGAGAAAGTGTCCAAGTAGACTCTGAGCTGAACTAAAATTACAACTGGAAATGACAAACACTAACTCTTGCACTGATTGTAACATTAACTGAGTTGACTCATACTTTTGAAACTGTAATATATTGATATGATTCTCCCCATAAACTAGGAAGTTTCACAGCTGTCTAGGCAACTCTAATTTCATTAGTCCCAACCTAGTAATTGCATCTGAACCACTGAACTGTGATGTAAATTAATCACAGCACTACCAGAGAAGCAGGATATTTAATAAGAGCCCAGGTCATCTATCATTTTCCCATCTAGTTCACTGTGGGTAAGTGAATAGTAGATAGCTTATTAAATAATAACTGGAGATGTACTCACTATGAGAGAGAACTAGCCAGGAAACTGAAATACTCTTGAACTTTGAGGTCTTGAGTTGTATTTGCTTCTTCTGGCTCCTGTAAGAGCTAAGTCATGCCCGGGTTCGCTGTTGAAAGACACTTCAAGACACCCACATGGGGGTCCCTGGCTCTGCAGATACTCAGTTTTTGCTGGGAGATGCTCAGCACCCTCATTTCCCAGGGAAGATTAGAAGGGAGAAGAGCCCTTCAGGTAGCCCTTTGCAGTCCCCTCCTAGGTTATGTTGAACAGCTTGTGTGAACTTCTGCTGGTGCAGTTACTTGAGGACTCAGAACTTGCTGAGCTCCTATTTATCTCTGTGAAATTTATGAAGTGAGTAGTCTTTGTGTTGACACTGCACACATTTTTCTCTGTTACGAGCCACAGCAGCACATTCATACTCGGCCAATAACAGTGAACTGCATGTGTTGTCACTTTGGTTTAATTGCGTGTTGGTTAATAGTACTGTTTAATTATCTATTAAGATGCAAATGTCTCACTGAGAATTCATTTTATATAAAAGTTCTGATATTTTATCCATCCATTTCCTCCTCCCCCACCTACCTGTTAGTGCAATGCCCTCGGTATAAAATAGAAAATAAACTAAACTGCTTTTGAAATATGCCTGTGACATGGCAAGAAGCATCATAACAGACCATTCAAAATAGTAATGCAATTTCTTTAAGAAAAGAACTCACTAATTCAGAAAAGGTAGGCTTCAGATAGAAACCACATGGCCCAAGCAGCAAGCCTTTGCTGTTTTTTTCCTAAGGATTTTGTGGTTTTTTCTTCTGCTGATACTTCAGCTAATCAGACAGAAAGCTGAGATGCAGAGGTGTTCCTTTTCATTTCCTCCTCTTCTTCACCTCTTCCTCCTCTTCTGTTTCTGTGCTTTACTTCATTATTTAATTGCATGGTCTTGAGGGAAATGTAAATGTGAATATGTGCTTTCTTAAAAACGTAAGTGAAGTATTCATGTCAGTCTGTAGTACAAGAATCAAAACCGTTAAAGAAACATATGCATGCATGCTCAGGTGGCATTATATATAAATAGAAAAAGGATGGATTTTCCCCCATTTTAGCTGATAACTATCTTCAGGGTTACTCATATCCATACATTGACAGTATGTTTAGTTCTATAGTACTTTCTCCAATACTATTTCATTTCAATAGCTTATCTATTGACCTTGCAAGGTTATCTTAACTACAAATAATAAAAATACCCTTAATTCCTTAAGCTCTGCACGTAATTATAATGCTGGTTAGCTCTAGATTTTTCTTTAAATGTCGTGTCTGAGCAAATCTGGCAATATAGGATGCATGGAAGGTTGCAGCCTAATTTGTTATACATATGTGCTCCAGTAGTTCTGTCTAAAACATCATCTTGAGTTGAATGGATATTTCATTTGAATTTAAAAAGTTATTGATTCATTGTGTTCTGTGTATTCAGTGCATGGAAAAAATGACATGTGCTTTGAGGAAAAAATGGAAAATGAAAGTGAATTTCATAACATAATTTATTTATGCATGAGGAGGGTAAGCTAAAGCAGCTTTGGCAACTTTGGCATGGTATTTCCTAGCTTTCTGAGCGATCTTCTAATACAATACAAGTGCAAACAGAAACTGGCAGCATTATATTGCTTTGGAAAAAAAAAAGGCTGTAATTAAGTTAACAAAACTGTATGGGGTTTGTGTTTTAATAGTGAAAGAAATTTATGTTACTTGGTTGTGTGTTGGGAACTCCATGTTGGAAGGAAAAGAGGAAACATACCTCTGGAAAATCCTACCTTTTGCTACCCTAACGCTTTCTGTAAGAGGAAAACATGAGAAATCACTGAAGTTTTTGCCTGCCATCATGCTTTCTCTTCTTTTCCTATTTCTCTTTGTTTATGGGAGTTAGAAGAGGTAGTGAGATTGGACTTTGTACATATATGTGCATTTTCCAACCTGCTTTTGAAATTGTTTGATTTTCCTACTCAAAATGAATCAGCCTTCCCTATTAACAGATTATTTTGGAAAGTCTGACATAAATAATGGATCATACATTTTTTTATTTATAGAAAGAATAAGTTAAAAGTAATTCTGAAACATGATTAAATAGTGATACAATATTTCTTGCTGATATGCATTGCTATTATTTTAGTACAATTTATTTCTTCTATATCTCACATTACATGAGCTGAATAATTATCAATAATATGCAAGCTTTCAGTGATTAATGGCTGTTAAAGTATTGAATGAGCAAATTTTTTTCCATTTGATTAAAATATAAAAGATGGTTTTGGTTGTGCAGAATTTAGTTTAACAATAACACATTTCCATACTAAGGAATGTACTCTAGCAGCTTGGAAAATACTATGACAATAGGTGTCCTTAACTATAAAAAGGTGGTATTGATTATAAAAAGAACTATATTGAGGTTTTCCTGTGTTTGTGTGTTTGTGAAATTCAGCCACAAGCTTCAGAATGGTTTCAGCAAAAGTGACAAAACACTTAAGCATTTACAGTGGTCCCCTGTCCATATATGACAGATTTGTTTTCAAAAGATCATCATGATATCGTCTAGATTCAGGCTTTGCAGACAATCTAAATATGTATTTCAAGATTTTTGGATCACATTTTTGCTGGACTCTGAAAATATGTATATGCCATTTTTAAAATAACTGAGAAGCAGTCTACTCTTGTACCAGTTTGTAAGATGTTATTTTCAATCCCTGTCCTTGATTTGCAAGATTTATTTATTTTTTTAATAGATTGAAAATAGGACTTATGTTCCAAAATAATGGACTTTGATAAAGACAAACTGGCATCAATCAGTGTTTGGTATTGAACACTCAATCCAGAATAGACTTTGGGAGATATGGGAGTACAGATGCTATTCTTTTTTTTTAAAAAAAGAAAGGAAAAAAAACCTCTGAGTTTCTGTCAAGTTGTTCTGATAAAATCTTGGGGAGGGCACAGTGCTCTCTATTCTTTTTCTAGGCTTTCTAAGATACAGCATTGCACTTCATCATTTTTAGCACTTCTGTTTCTATCAAGTAGAACCAAATAAAATAGTGTATATATTAAATTATAAAGCTGCATAGAGGAAAGAGTAAACTTCTTTATATTGAGTCAGTTTAACTTTTTCCAGAGGTGTCTAAAGCTCTTCATCATGATTAATTTTTAGCTAAATGTAAGAGTCTTGCAAGAGTCTTGCTTTATTCTTGGGTTTTCTAGTTTTCCTTCTTTACATGTGTGGAGTATAATTCTGCTTCTGGGTGCACTGTTGCCAGTGAGTGTTCATTACCATTTGAGCTGATCTCAGGTGCCTCACTGAGGCGTGTTTGGAGAATTAGACTGCGCTGTGGTAAGGGAATGTAAGAGGGAGCTTTTCTCCCATGATTTACACGTAGCTCATACAAAAACGATAATAAAACTTAGTGAAGATTCAGTTAAATCCTATATTATTACTTATTGTGCATTACTTCCTGTAAAATACCATGGATTATTTTTTTTTTGTGCTTGCCCCTGAGAAACATATTACTTAGATTTGTTGAATGCAACCTAATGAAAACTCCTTTGTGAAAATGACATTTATATTGGTGCTCTTGCTGGTAGCATGAGAAGGAGGAAGCTAGGAGAGTTGCTACTGATGCAATCCATTTATGGGTAAATTGAGGCTTTGCTTCCCCACTCTGGGTGGGTGATAAGAGCTTACGCCACTAATTGGGGCATTCTTTTGATGAAGCTTGGCATCACAGCAAAGGTAGAGCTTCCTCTGTAGCACCTCTCCTTTTGTCCTTTGCTTTTCCCTTATTTGCACTAAATTTTTTAATAATCTCTTTACGTTGGCAGTAGATATGCATTAGTATCTGAAAAATATTTCTGCTTTTCTTTCCCGGAAATCAACATCCTCCAAAATATTCTCTCCCTGTTAACCCATTCATCTCTAGTCCTTCCTTCCTCAAGCATCATTTCCCATTCCTTTGTTCCTCCTCATCCCTCTCTTCTAACTGTATGTAAATTTTTCTTATCCACAGCTGAAAGAAAACAAGCATTAGTCTAACCTCTCTATCCCACAGCTCTCCTATTTACGCATATTACAGACAAAAGCACAGGCTCTGCTGCTGGCTGTCAGAATTTCTTTTCCCTCTAAAGGAAAGCTCAAGAAATAAGTTCAAAGCAGTAGCATTTGGGATACCACTGATACTCACTGCTCCTGGACTGTAGCACTTTGCCCTTCAGATGAGAATGCAGAAGTTCCTGGGGAATGAAACACCACGAAGAAAGAAGAAAACAAACTGAAATGCCTTTTTTTTTTTTAATAAAACTGGATGCTGTTTTGTGTGTGGTCAAGCCAATAGTTCCAGCGTATGAGTGGACTCCTCTGGACCAGTGATCTTGAAACGGGGGATACCTAATCCATTGATTTTTTTCCCATTAAGAATTTATATTGTAGGAGCTGCAGTGACTTCTAGGCAATTTTCAGTATACTGGGTAATTACAAAAAGCTGGTCGTTTAAATTATCCCAAGATGGAGCATTTCCATGACTAATTCAGAAACCCTATGTCTTTGCTGTCTCTCAAATTCAATTTGAATTTGGTAATGAGTCATTTTAATCCCTCTCTTTGATTTAGCGGTCAAAATGAAGGACAATATTTTGGAAGGGAGGAGGGAAAGAAAGAAAGAAAAAAATATTAGTGACTGACATTATTTGGTGGTTAATATGGGAATAAGCTTTTACTTGGGGAGCTTCTCTGAGACAGGGCAAAATAATTGAAATCCTGTTTAAGCCTCCAGCCTTCAAATTCTCTCACCTCTAAAAGTGTGTCTCCCTTTGAAGTGATGAAGAGGGAATCCTAAAGCGTTTTGTTAAAACTCCATCAAAACCAAGAGGTGAGGCATCTTTGCTGAGATCTGCTATCTCCCTGCAGCACGGGAAAGTATTTCTCAAGAGAAATTTCTCACTTCTAATATGTATTACACTGTGGCTATGAGCAAATCCTATGAAATCCGGGAAAGCAAGAGACGTCTTTCCCTGTGGCCACATCAGAGTTTTTCTGCTTGATTTCTACTCCTTAAACTCCATGTTTGTATTAGCAAATTCTCAGTGGACTATCCAAGAATTAAGACTAATTTTGCAACCAATGCTTTTTGTTTGCCCCGTGGGGATGCCTATTCTGAGCTGTTAACTTGGGTATGGTTTTTACTTTAACTCGATGGCTGATGAAGAAGTCCTCCAGATCTTTATGCCATCCATGTCTGTGTGGGCACCACGCTCTTTGGGCCATAGGATTTATCACACACTAAGACAACAACATTTATGAAAGTCTCCTGCTAAAATGCTGGCAGCTCCTTACTAAGTACCAGGCAGCGGGGAGCAGGGACAGTAATGTGTTTTGATAGGTTGGCTTCCAAGTGTTAATGGTGAAAATGGGGAAGAAAACCTTATGTAGGAAAGGATTTGGGCTTTCTTTGTGCGTGCATTAGTTTAGAAAGGAATTATATGTTAATATAGCCAGCACATGTTATTCACTGGGCTTCCTGACTGTTCAGTCAAATTACTCACTGAGCATCATCACAGAAAACATTTAGAAGTATTTACTGTAGGTTTTTGCTGGCATCTCTCCTTCTTTCAATTCTGTCTGTCTGCTGATGAGTCAGAAGAGATACAGACCATGTTACAAAATTTTGTGCATACTTTTTCAGGGCTTAAATTAATGTTATGCTGTTGTGGTTGTTGCCATTAGACTGACATCATGCAGAAAAAGTTATTCCTCGTGTGGGGAGTAGATTCTCAAGTGGAAAAATTCAAGTTTTTTAATGTGTTTAACTGCATGTATTATGCTTCACAAGGGCTTTGTGGAAACATCTAATGTGTTTATATTGTGGTTTTGTTGTTTGCCCATGCAGAGCAATACTAATGCCTCCCGTTGCACAGACTGGAGTGGATACACGTACAATAGGCACATTTGGTGCATCCAGTTTAATAAAACTGATCCCAAGCACCTAGGAGTAGAATTTGTCACGATTATCTGCAAAGACTCCTTTTTCTTTTCAGTTTGACTTGGTTAGAGTATAAGATTTTTTTTCCCCACAAGGTGTAGGGGTAGGACTCTGAGAATCAGGTGTTAAAACTTTTTATTTTGTACTTTTTTTCCAGCTGCTTACTCCTTGTGATTATACTGATTCATTCATACTTAAAACCACCTTTCCCGCTCACCTACAGCTAAACTTTCAGCGAAAAGAAAGAGCAATTGTTTTAAGATAATAGAAGTAGTACAATTAAATCATGATTTCTTTCTGAAGTGATTAGTCTTAACATGTACTAGTAGCTTATTTCTCTGCTCCTGTGCTTCACATTCAGATTTACTGGTGCATGTAATTAAGGTTCATAGCTTTGGAATATTTCATGATTAGTATTTACATAAAGTATGGGTTTGGAATATGTTTGTTTTCTTCATTAGAACCAACTATGTTTAAAAGACAAAAAATCCATTCTCTTAAGTTAGCTGTTATAAATAATGTATTATGCAGCACTAAAAACTCTCTGTAGAATTACTGATTTGTGAAATATAGTCTTGGCTTGTAGTCCATTGGTTCTTCGTGTAGCTTTTTGAAGTTTGGGATGTTAAGAATAATGACTGGATAGGATGACAGCAGTACTCTCTTGGGTTATTGCTTACTTTACATAGAATCGTAGAATCTGTAAGGTTGGAAGGGACCTCTAGAGACCATCTAGTCCAACTCCCCTGCACACGCAGGGCCAACTAGAGCACATGGCACAGGGCTGCATCCAAGCGGGTTTGGAAGATCTCCAAAGAAGGAGACTCCACAGCCTCTCTAGGCAGCCTGTTCCAGGGCTCTGTCATCCTCACTGTCAAGAATTTTTCATTAAGTTCCTGTGGAACTTTTGGTGCCTCATTTTGTGACAGTTTCTTCTAGTCCTGTCACTGTCCACCACTGGAAAGAGGCCGCCCCCTCCTTCTCACTCCCTCCCTTGAGGTATTTATAGACACTGATGAGGTCCCCCCTCAGCCTTCTCTTCTCCAGGCTGAACAGGCCCAG
>JAUBOD010000256.1:3198190-3213508 GCA_032353885.1 Nothura maculosa | reverse complement strand
CTCCTCCTTTTGCTAAGCACAGACGCCTGGCAGACTTAGCTGGTAAAGACAAAAAAGAAGCTATTGAAGAGGCACCTGAGTTCCTTGGCCCATGGTCTTCACTTTTGGTACTGTGTAGTCACTCTTGATACACTTGTGATCAATACAGATGTGCAGTGATGGGCAATCGTCTGTGAGCTGGAAAGGCCTCAGCAGCCTCTCCGTAGCTTCTAGAGAAGGAGCAGGCCTGCTGAGACATCTGCTCAATTCTGCAGGTGGGTTCACTAGTCCTTTGCAGGAAGGAATCTCTTAACAGCAACCACCTCTCTTTCTTCCTTATTGTTGAAATAAGGAAGGCTCTGATGCCTTCCCTGGAGGTAGCTGGCTCGCTTTTCTGCTCTTTTTACAGGGCACTGACATGTGCACCTACACTAGTATTTTGATTTTATAAATGCAAAGGTGTCTGATCAAGCTGTATATTTCTAAGGCAGTTATCAATAAAAGAAAGAGTTCGTTAGGATTAGACTGGTGCTATCTACTTCTACAAAGAATAAGAACATTTGCAGTTAATTACAATGTTTTTCTTCAGAAGGCCGTATACTCTGCCCATCATCTCACTAACCTGTTCTGCACTTGGCTGGATGGACATGTTTTGTCACAGTCTGTAGAAATTGTCCTATCTGAAGGGCGAGATGTGCAGATTGAGAGATGGAGTTTAGCCGTTCAGCTCTCCCATGTTCTTCTTAAAACTCTGTGTGAAAGTGCGATGAGAAAGTGAAGTTCATAGAGGAGTGAATGAGAAACAGCAAGATTATAATGTACCAATGTTAATTTTAAATGAAGGTATCCAGAACTGTAGTATGAGAATTCAGCCCTAGGGATTATTAAAACCTTTTAAAATGATGATGAAGACTCCATTAAAATTCCACTGATTTTTTCTCAGAGTATATTTCTTCTCTTTTCTCTGTTTCAAAAAATTTCTCACTGTAAGAGATATATTTTTTTTTCTTTTCAATATGCAGGTTGATTAGAGAAAATGCACTCCTATTCAGTAACTGTAATCATTCATTGTCATTCAGATAGGAACTCGATTCAGTGGAGTGATTTTTAAAGAACATGTGCATGAATTCCAAAATGTAATGTATTTCTGTGGACTAATCTAAAAGATACTTCCATTCTTTAATTGGAGAAAAAGAGAAAAAGTGATGAGAAAGGCTGGCAGCGTGTTGGCAGCTTGTTAAAAATTGCAAGTGATCCCACACTAGTTTGATTTAATTGTAGTACCTGCAAACTTTTTTTTTCATTAACACTTCTGCTTTAGAAAGAAATAGGAGTCTGAAAGAATTGAGTGCACTGTGATTTCAGTAACTAATACTGTATGGCTGATGGCTGAAATGAAAAGAGCTAACAGAGAGCTAGTGGAGAAAACGTTTTAGGCAAAAGGGAAAGAAAAAGTGTTTGAATTTGAATGTTTAGTTTATTTTATCTTTGCCAGATGCTAATTCCTGGACATTTTGGATAAATGGCTTGATTTCTCATTGATAGTGTTACAAAGCATCCTGAAGCTTTAAAGATATTTGCTCTTTCCAAAGAAATGACCACAGGAGCTCCTTATTAGTTTTTAAAATTTGATTTAGCTGTGAGTTCAGTTGTGCTTCTCTCACTCAGATTTCCTAGCACCTTAATTCTTGAGAAGCCTCTAAATAGGGTTTCTTGAAGAAGGAGTATTATGCAACTAGAGTGAGACAGTAGAACTTGGTCTTTAATTATCTTTTACTAAAGCAGCCATTGATTCCTGCTTAGTGTTTTGATGTTAAATGTTGCCTCCAATGTGAATTATGTTACAGCACAGACTTGGGAGGAGAATGGGAATTGAACGTTCAAGCACTTTTAGGGGTAAACAGTCACTGGGTGCTTGTAGTCAGATTGCATTAGCTTTGAAAGGAGGACTTTTGCACAGTGAAAAATACATGTGCAGATGGTCTATTAATTTCCTTCTTTGGGATATATCAAATGAAATGACTTTGCCTGACAAATAGTCCCATTGCAAAAGAGAGATGATTGCTAAACTAGAAGTCAATCTCCAAGTAATATTTTATTATCCAAATCCATCCAGAATATTAAAACTAACTGTATTATTAAAGCTGTATGCTGTAACAGGCAGGTGCTGGAGAAAAGGGCAGTATCTTTTCTATCTTGATCAAAATGTTACAGAAAATGGTGAAAACTTTGGACAAAAAGCCTTCCTTTAGGGCTTATCTCTCTGTGACATTACAGCTCTTCTTCCAGCAACCACAGCTGCAAAAACTACTTATATAGTTTGAAGTAATAAAGAAATAGAGGGGAAAACCACTTGGTTTTTATTTATTTATTTTTTTGGCATGGAAATAGTTACTGGAAAAAACAGCAGGGGTCAGAGTTGCTGATTAATCTCTCTATCTAACATTATTAACGTTCCAAATGTCACTCCTTATTCATTTCACCCACTTGAGTCTGTCACGTCCCTTTGTGCTGACGATTCTGAGAGCAAATCTGACATACAGTGTATGATAACAGATGGGCTGCCACAGTTACTGACTGGGAAAACATTTTAGTCTTCTTTGAGGGACATGGGTTCTTTATCTCCAAACACTATTTTTTTTTTATTTATTGCCCGCATGTTGCGGGGAATCCTGATAAGTCAACTATATAGCCAAGGTCTGTGGATGGTTGACAGAACTGGATAGAGGACTGAGATTTTCAACTTGGAACTCCATGGAAAGCCCTTTATTAATGCCTTCTGCCATACTCCTCTCCATGGGAAAAGTAGAAGTAGATTGTCACTAAGCAACTCAACATTTACTCATACAGGAATCATTTACGGTGAGGCAATTTGGGCATAGATCTATAGGTGGACTTTTTGTTCTTCCATGTGTGAGATCTCGCCAGGCTAAGGAGTAGATTGATTTTTTTTTTTTAATATTGAAACTTTACTAAGTTAACTTTTTTAGTATTTAAAAAGAAGGAAAAAATGGTCAGTTTTCAGCTATTTGTTTTACTGGGTAAAATAGATTTGGGAGAATTTCCAGATACTTTGTGTGGAAAAATAAGGGTATTCTAGAGCAGACAGAGAAGAGGAAAAAAAAATTTCTCAAAACAGTTTTATGAGGAGATTTGCAATCAGTTTATCTATATATAATTTATTTTGGAATTGACTGAAGCATCTAGACTCAGCATCTAGACTCAACATCCTGACTGTGCCCTGTTGTGGTAGATACTATTTTAAGAGAGTGTTCTGTAGCCTGTCCTGCTTGTCCAGCAATATCACAGCTGGACAAAACAAACAGGACACTGTGGCAGAGTAGGAAACAGGGTAATAGGAACGATTGGATGTGTACAGTTTTCAGGCCATTCAGTAAATCCACCATGTATGCAGATATTGCTAGGCTGAGTTGCAGCTTCATGTAAATGCTCAGTAAGGTGAATTTTGGAAGAAAAACCACATCATACCTAATTCTCCTTCAGACTTTTATATTTTGACTGGACATAAAATGAGTCATAGAGTCCGAAAATATCATTTTATGGCATAAATATGCATTATGGGAGTGGTAAAGATGAAGGCATCTGCTAGTGACTACCCTTGAAGTGGAATTTTGGAAAGATTGGGGCATTTACCTAAGTTAGGATGGTATTTATTTTCTTTTATGGCAAATGGAGTGAGGCAATTTTAGTGCAATACAAAAGAAAACTGGGTGAAAGAGGACTCCTTATAGCAGTAACAAACTGTAGTTTATAACGGGTCGTAAGAGTGGAGTATAACTCTTGTGCACCAAATCAGCTGTTATATCCTAGGGATTAATCAGAAAAAGCTTACAACAGATAATTTATCAAAAAGTTCAGTATTATTTCAATCATTAGAATCTCTGTAAATTGCTATAATGAGGATCTGCACAACATATTATTTGTCCATACTTACAGAAAATTTCTTAATGCTGCTGTATTGCCTCCTCTTTCTAGATGCTTGACTAGAATAGTGGCTGAGCAAGCATTCCACTTGCTAATCATGGATTATACTGAAAATAGATCTCCCAAACTGTAAAAGTTAACTTCTTTTTTAATTTTTATTTTTTAGTTTACTAAATTTGGAAAATTTAATTTGAAAAAGAATAATAGATAATAGAGCTTGAATTTAAAAACTTTTCGCATGAATGCATGAATATGCATTCTCATTTGCAGTTAACTATGTTTTCCATGTTAAGTATATAAGCCATTGTTTATGGCCAATATAGAGAAGGGTAAGGTCAGATCATAACTACTTGTTAAACCATATCCATATGCCTGTGCATCTCTTTTGAAATTTGCACACTTTAAGAATTGCCATCAGTATATTTTTGTCTGCCACATTTTGAAGGTTGTTTATAGACACATATTTTAGTCCTGCAACTTCTGTTTAAAATTCAGCTTTTTTAAATTTCCTGTTCTTCCTTTGTTATAAAAAATAGTGGAATAAGTAGGACTAATTGAAATTTTGTGTTTGAATCTATTTTTTTAATGGAAACTGGATTTAGACCTAAGTAATACTTTTTCACAGAAATTCCTATTTGTTGTGGATTTTTTTAAAAAAAAGTCTTCTCAAAAATTTTTTCATTTTTTTTCCTCCATTGAAAGCTGACAATTTATTTGAAATTTGAACCATTTCTTACTATTATGAGAGCTGTTGTTTGCTAGACTTTACTTAGGCATACCTGGCAGTAACAAATACAATCAGGGATGCACAATGCCAGAGCTGTGACAGCGTGTACCAGCACCTACCATTCCTGTCCTGATGAGTTTAGAATGCAGGTCCATTCTACAAAATCACCTTTCTAGTTTTTCTTCTCTTTCCATTTGAAGCATTGCAACTCAAGAAAAAAAAAATTGTAAAAGCTTGATCACCATAAAATTTGCATATAGTTTTCACAGTCAGGACTTTAAAAAAATCTGAAAGCTTTTATGTTGAAAACAACCCCTAATTTCTGTGTATTCTTCTTACTTTACTTTTACTTACTATATAATGACAGAGGGATCTACAGGTGTTATTTGATAAGCAGTCCAGTTATAATAAAGTTTGCAGTGCTGTAAATTCATTACATTATCAAAAGATGAATTGCTTAATGTACTTGAACTGGAACTTGCTTCAGGCGTGGTAAGAGAGAAGCTACCTTTGTGATGAAAGGCACTTAAATGTAAAATTGAATAGGCTGTTCTCAGAGTATATTGGCATTTGCTCTTTGTTTTAACTGCAGAACTGCTTCAGGAAAAAGAAAAGATTGAGTCGCCAGTAACAATTGGGTTTGTTTTGCATAATATCATCTTATCCTTGCTATAAATCTTTGCCAGTATCAGCTTCACAGGACACAATGCTCACAGATTCCTCAAAATTCATTTGTGAAAATGCCAAGCCTTGAGATTCTGAAATGAGACTGGCATTAAAGATGCTAAATGGGCTTCATTTGGGATATTATTGCTGAAAACCTTCTTCTCTCTACCCCCTCCTTTTAGAAAGCATACACACAGAAGGTAGTTGAAAGATGCATTTGGAAATGATATATAACATTTTCATGTTTTTCTTGTTGTTTAATTAAAATACTATATTTCCTGGAGGCAGTGTGAACAGGTGAGTAAGGCAGAAGAGCTAAGAACCACGAGCTGCACATCCCAATCTTTCTTCCTCAGATCTGTTCTTGGTTCTGCATGAGACCCTGGACAAGCCCTAAAGATCAGTCTGATCAAAGATATAACCCTTATTTGTCTCCTAAATATTCTGATATATAAATGATCTGCATGTGACTTACTTTTTATGGCTATGCCAAGTAGTTGAATAAATACTGGTGTGAGCTCCTTATTTTAAGGTGCTACAGTTGAACATGTGAATCATAGTGCTGTTTGTCTAGGTACTTCAGTGAACATCATCAACTCTCAACACCATCAAGCACACTCTGTCAGTCCATCTTTAAGCAGTTATAGGAACTTACACACAAAATAGAAAGTGCAGAACTTATTTTTATGAACTGACAAGTTCATACTGTTCTATCAGTGTGAATTCACATTGCTGCTTGTGAAATTTGGCTGCAGAAAATCATAGGGCTTGCTACCTGTGGAATTAAAGAACTTACTCTCAGAAAGCTGAGGAATAATTTCTTCCACTTTCAATAAAATAAAAATGCCTTACTTCAAAACAAAACAATACCAAACTTATCTTTTCTATCCACATTGTGTTCTTATTGATGGAATATTCGTAGTTGTTTGTTCTGTAACAGCAGGATGGAAGAAAACTGGTAATAATATTAATAAATATTTCAGCTAGCTATGTAATACTGTATTTAAGACCAGAGAGTCTTATTGATTTCATTTTTTGTTTTGTTTTGTTTTAAGGTTTATCTATTGCTAATCTAGTTAATGCCCTGGTGCAGCTTCTATTGGGATTTCCCTGTTGTCCTCGAGCATAACATGTTCAAATGTACCATCCTGGTTGAAATTTCTAAACTTTCTTTTGCTAACAAAAAAGAATTACCAAAGAAGATGGCTTGCTTCCTTACATTTATTTTCACTGCTGAGATAGCAGTGTTTCAAAATTTTGTGTTTGAATCTTTTTCTTGATGCTTCTAACAGGCATGCTCTTGATGGCAATTAATACAAAGGAGTCTACATCAGCTATGTTAACCCTCTGGAACTCAGGAAAGCTTTTTGTCGATGAGCTCTACATGTGCACTGCAGCTGAGTCCTGTTTTGTATTATATAAATCCTAGTAAACCATCCCTCCCCTCCGTGCCTTTTTTTCCATGAAAACTCAGGACACTCCTGAGTTGGCTAGAAGGTCTGTTCTAATAATGATGGAGTGCATCAGTCGGGCATTACAGGGAGAACTCATAGCTCTTGTCTGAGTTTCTCCAACTTATTGGGTCAGCATGTGCTGTGTTATTTCTCTATATCCTGCTTTTGACCCATGAGAAATGGACTATTTTGAGCATTATCAAAACCCAGATCTGCAAAGAGGGACTGAAGCAGATCAGTAGCATCGTCATTCACATCTATACTTCAAACATTAGCATGACATACCTCCAAAAAGGAGTGTCTTTGGAGATGGGAATGTTTCTGTAATTTTTCTAGTCATCTACTTTTAGTTCCAACTATGGAGAGTGCTTGATGTGATTACATATGCCTCTAGGTGATCTTTTTTTTTTTAAGATACTGAAAAAGTAATTCTTGCAAAATCTGCAGTGAGGATGTCATTTGCAATGAGTAACTTGTTAAGCACAACTATGATTCCCTTTTATTAGCAGACATTGATGAGTATTTGATGATTTGTTTAGAACCACTGTACAAAATCATCCTTTAATAACTCTTTGCAGGTTTACTGTTCATGGACTTTTCATTGCATGGATTTTATATTGCTGTTGATTATAAACTCATGCGTCTTGTTGTAGCTTTCAAAAGATCTGGGTTAGTTCAAAGCCCCAGCACCCTTAGTAATGTAGTTACAAGAGAAGAGAGACCTCAAGAGATTGCAAGATTTTAGTGACTGCTTGTGAAAGGCTGCAGGGTTGGAAAAGTCTTCATGTGGGAGAAGGATAAAAGGAAGGACATTTTCACCTGTGCTTTGGACGCTTCCATGGGAGGGACTCTGAGCTGCTAGCGGAAGGGACTGATTTGTGCTGGGGAGAGCTCTGAGGGGAAGCTTTCCTCATAGGTGCCCTCTTTCTGCGTCTCTGTTTCTCAGGCTCTACTGGCTCTTCTCCAGCTATTTCTCAGCCAGTAGAGAAGTGGAGGGTGACAGAGTTTCTACCCTTAGTCATCTTCAGCAGGGTGCACAGAGTGATCCTTGAGTCGTACGGTGCAAGCTGCGTTGCTCTTTGATTCACTGGCAAGACGACAAAAAGGTGCAGGCATGAAAGCTGCACCTCACTTCTTTGGTTTTTGATGCTGCCATCTGGCAAATTTACATTTTTTACCTCTACTGCTGAGCATCTTCCACCCTGCCAGAAGGTTCAACGTTGCATTGAAAGCAATATAGATTGCAAGGAAAGCTATAAGTGATTTGTGTGGTTTATTTAAAAGCCCTGTCCTGAAGAAGTGACACAGTAACCTTGGCTTTGACCTTCTTCTTTGCTGCTGGCTATTACACAGAGCATGTCTAGAATTAATCTGGTGCTCTGACTCAGCGCTGCTGACGTGGTCAACCTGCTTTAATCAGTGGAGGAAATTTGCACTCACTTGCAAGCTGGTGTGTAGGCTCTTGTGTTTTTCTTTTCTTTTTTTTTATTTTTAAATAATGTCATGTTAAATGTGTTTCCTCCTAGCTCCTTTTCTAGTAGAAAAAAGAGCTCAAAGATGTTGCCTGAAAGGAGTAGACTCTAAATACAGAGGGTCTTAATAATAATGCTAATTGTGCCCCTACTACTTGCTTCATTTAAGTCAGATAAACTCTCTTTTTACTAGTTATAGCATACTTGCATGAGCAGGACTGTGTCAGATAACCATGGAGTCACACATGGGTTCTTTTTATCTTAACCCTCAAACATTAATGCACACTTCATTCACATAACAAAAGTGTGTACATAAATAACAGTAAGGACGGCACATCAGCACATTAATTGCATCTCAGTTACAGAGTAGTTAAGAGCTAAATGTGACATCATTTTTCATAAGTTAATTTGGTGGATGTGGTTGGTCTGGGTGACATCAAGATAAAAGTAGACTGTCACTTGGCATTCCCATGCGATCCTGCTGTTATGCATTTATTCCTGAAATATAGTATATGACTTCTCAGCTACCAGCACAGACCTGTCTTGATGAAAAAGAGTCAGGATTGAAAAAGTGAATGGTTATTTTCAAAGGCATATGAAGGGCTGTTAGGAAACCATCAAAACAGCCTCCTCCATGTGAACTGAACCAGATTTAAGTTGGCAGGAACCAAATGACAATCCATAATTTACTCAGCTCTCTCATCCATTCCTCCACACTTACAAGATCCTTAATCAAAATATTTGAAGGTAGCTGACAGAGCTGAAAGTGAGTAGCTTCAGTCAAAAGAGAAGAAATTGGTGTGATGTTCCAGATCCTTTGCTGCTATAAATGGACAAAATATCTCAGTAAACTCCAGTGGAGTTTTGCTGTGCTACATCAGCTGAGAATTGAGTCCCAGACACTTAACGTTGTTCTAATTATGCAGTAGACGTTGCCTTACGCCTGTTCCAGATCTCTGATGGAAAAAGCTTGAGAGTCTTGTTATTGTGAGCACAAAACCCTGAGGGCCTAAGTGCCACTTTTTAGACTTGGTTACTGCTTGCTAGGAGTTGTCTACTATTAGCAATAGCCAGGTGGCTGGTCTGCAGGACTTCAGATATTGGAATAAACAGTCTCTATGGGAAGAGTTTAGAGGGTTCAGTGGCTGAACTGTGTGTGCTGGTGTGATCTGCCTAACTGCCTCCAGCCACATCTCTAACTAGTAAACCCAGTCAGGACTGGGTGGTCACACACAGTTAATCCTGTTAAATTGTGCTGCACAATCTGCCTTCACCAGCTGGCTTTTTTTCAAGATATCAATATTGACACATGCCTGCTATTTTCAATTAAATCTAATTAAAAACTTGCTTTTAATCTAGTTGAATGGGCTCTATTTGATCTGATTTAAGCTATGACACTAACCATTTTCAATTATAGCTGTTAGTGAAGTTTCTGGGTTTTCTACCTTCTGTTTTCTATTTTACTTTTGTGCTTTTATTCTAGTTATCCATTTCAGACTGTAAATATGAGTCATAAGGGCATATTTGATTTACTCTATGGACATAAAAATGATGCTGATGTAATGATCATCAAATAAAGAAAATATTTATTTATTAAGATATAAGTATGTTTCTTCGGTTAAGGCAAAATCCAAACACATGTACTAGAAGTACTGACTATTTTCCTGCAGGAGCATGCAATTGCCAAAATTAGATGACAGAAAAATCTTATGAGACCCATTTAAAAAATATATATCCAATAAAGAAGTAGAAGTCAATTCCTTTTCCATGAAAATATTCAGCAGAAAGCCATCAGGTTTGTCATAGATCCTCTATCCTACTGCTTCTGCTGAGAAATATCCTCTATTATGGATGTCAAAATAGAGACAGAACCTGTGCTGCTGCATGTGCTTGGAAGGCACAATAATAGTAGGTACTGAAATTAGTAGGAGGATTCAGGATTATTTTCTGCCATGCTTGATAACATGGTTTGTTTTTAATGGACTCATATGTTTTTTTTTCCTCCTTGCTGCCTATCCAAATGCATCAAACATTTGGGCTGAAAAATTCCCATATTCATGACATATTTTTCCCTAGGCAGCAGGCAATATCTGGTGAATGACAAATGATCACATCATGGACAAAAGAGGCAGCTTTTTCTCATATGAAACAGTTATTTTCCCTCTATTTTTCCACTGACTAAACACATATATGTGCATGGAACAAATATAGGCTCAATCTACCCAAGTCAAGGCTGCATGAGAATCCTCTTGGCTACTGCACAGAGTGACTTTTTTTGGCTCTAGAAGGTTCCTTGTCATAGGGAAGCAGAGAAGCTTTAGGCTTGCCTTATGGAGTGAGATGTGGATGCCTCTGGCTAAAGTGGTTAACGTTCAGTGAATGTGATTTGGCTGAAGCCACATCATTTAGGACTGAATATCTTTTTCTTGTGTAAAATCCCTGTCTGAGAAAGAGATAAGAAAGCTCTGTTGGTACACAGAGCTGTAAAAAGCCCTTGACTGGAAGTCCTTCCATTTGGTAACAAGAAGGAAGAAACATGGAAGAGAGAGGTGTCCTCAGAGAGATGAAGAGGGGCAATTGTCTTGAGTGAGTGAAGGAGAGGAGGAACCAAATAAAAAAGGCTAAACCTCTGGATCCCTCAGTGAATTCTAGAAGATACTTTTAAGCTTTATAAAGAGATTTAAAAATAGCAGAGGAAGGGTCTGAAGGAAGACAAATGTGTTGTTTTTGGCTCTCACTGGCTTTAGGAAGATCTAGAGGCATGGGGACATACAGTGACATTCTGAAGATCATAGAGCTGGTCAGGGAACCCCAGGCCACGCAGATGTCCGTGCCAGCAGCGCCCCATGCAGCAGGCATGAATGTCTCGATAGGTGCATGGTAGAAAATACAAACAGACATATGGCACTGGAGAGCTGGCACCGAGCAGGAGCTCTGTGCAGAGCAGATGTCGCAGGGAAGGTTAGGACCACAGCCTACCTTTCCTTCCTTGGCATCAGCGCTTTATGCCCACAAGCCTTTGGTCACGTGCGCAGGCACCACGTCCTTCTGACAGATGGGTGTAAACACACACAGCTTGGAAACTGGGAAAGTGGGGAGGCTACCACGGCCGGGCTTGCAACCAACGGGCACTTTTCAGTGCAGCTTCTGCTCCTACGGCCAAAGGAGAGGAGGGAAAGGGATACAGCACAGGGGTAGGATTAGAGTGACGGCAGGTTCACACCACCTTAGGTGCACAATTTTCCTCCCTGTGTCTTTTTCACTTCTGCTTTCAGACAAGAATGCAAATTTGTTGTTCCTGCAGTTAATTAACAATAGTGATGTTAGGACTTACTAGATAGGGCTTTCTATTCTTGTAAAAATAATACTTCCTGAGAAAAGCAGTAATAGTTTTGAAGATGGATTCATTGTTGTGTTATGAACCATCACACAAAGCAATATAGGCTATTGTTCTTCCCTTGCTTGTCTTTCTGTATTGTTTTGAGAAACAGAAAAAGGAAATTGAAGAGCCACTAAATACGTTCAGAGTGTATTCTGCATTACATATTCATATGGGGTATTTCTCTTGTAGTAGAACTGAATCCATGTTTTTTCTCTTCCATGTTTTTATTTCTGACTCATGGAATGTGATGGAGTGAAGGAAACAGATAGTTTTGACAAATTGTTTGCAAGTGGTACAGTAGAGTTTGTCTTGGAAATTAACATGCATTTGCTTTAGGTGGGTTGTTCATACAGTTCTTTGTCAACACTGTGTCACATTCTTCCACGGTATAGTCAGACTAGCTCGTTCTACACCAGCCTCTTAGCATATTTCACTACCATGAGGGTTTCTGCAACAGGTCAGTACTTTTTCTGAGTTGCATTTATTACATTTTTAAAACCTTTTTTTCTTCCATAACACAGTATGTTGACCACCTTCAAAAGCTGCCAGTCACTTCTTGACTATCCTTGCCAAGTAGTTCAGCCTAAGAGAGGCTGCAAAAGATTGAAGTCTTCTTGCTGAATAAATGTTGTGCAGCTGTGGACATTTCACGCACAGCAGAGTCCTAGGGCTTCCTATTTAGACAAACAGTATTTTGAAAGCAATCACTGCTACTCTTTGCCAACACCCAGTTCTGGGAGGTAACAAATGATGCTTTGATGCTCTCGGGATCAGCCTTTATGGTGCCATATGCCAGCCAATTATCTCAGTGTCATTAGGCACAGAACTAGTGTTTCCCACATGCCCACATCATGCAATTAGTGTACTTAAGTGAAATGGGATTGCAATGTAGCGAAGAACAGTCAGAGGATAGATCTAGTTGGTCCAGCCAACTTTTGTTTTGCCAAGAAAAAGCAGTTTGTGGTGTCGGTGAATGCCATAACAAGAAGTGGAGGCTTTTGACTCTGTATTTGTCTATGTAGCCTAGAGTCAAAGAGAATTTAGGCTAAAAGGGACCTCCTGGGGCCATTTATTTCAACCTCCTGCTGCATCCACTAAATGTGAAGTCATCCACTAATGTTGTAAGGACATTTCATCTGATAGTCTAGGCCCCTAAGGATGATATTCAGCTGTATCTCCCACAACATAATTTTACTGCTTTGGGACCAGCCATCTCAACACAGAAATCAGAACAGGCTAATTTTTTAATACTATCTGAGTGACTTTTACAGCCTGTTTATGAAGAACTATGTTGCTGCATCTGGACTGCCAGTAGCACCCAAATTTACATGTAATTCAGATAGATCTCCAGTACCATGGATGCAGTCAGAGAAAGATGAGTGTTGCTTCAGAGCAACTGGAAGAACAGAGCTTTCCTGAGACATGCTGGTATTTGTATCAGCCATCCATACTTGCATTCCTTCTCCTGAGTTGCTTTTTCCTTGCCACCCTTTGGGTATCACTTAGTTTTAAGGAGACTAACTCATTTATGTTTGTAGTAGGGGGAGAAAGGCTAGAGGGAAAGTCTAATGTCTTGCTGGGGGATTCTGGCTATTGTCTGTGTTAAACAAGAAAAATCCAGGTTAGGGGAAAGATGTGTCTGAACAACTCTGAGGGGCAGAAAAATAGTAACATTTCTGTCAGATGTGCTCAACAATACACTCTTCATCAGTAGACCCTTGGTCTTGTCTAAGGGAACCTAGTAGATTAAGCCTTATTGTCTTGCATTTTTGTTCTGAAAAGGGTTTTCAACAGGCTTAAGTTGTCAAACATGCTTTGCACAGAGGCAACCTTTGCTTGCCTCTGTGTTCAGGGTTTGGATAGTCAGGAATCTTTTATTTTATTCACTTAAAAGTTGTAGCAAAATGTAGCCTGAAGTGGCCTACATTTCTGAAGCTCTTATTAATTGACAGTGACTTTGAGGGGAAAAGCAGATATTCTTAGTCTCCCTCTAAAATCAGTGGGGAGAGAGAGTTTCTTATAGAGGATGATTTGGATTGCTAAATTAAGCTTCTCTTCCTGCTCTGACTTGTTCTTTGGAGGAACTTTATTCTCCCCTTTGATTTTGGTTGATTATCCTCATTACGGAAGAGCTGGCCTTTGTGAGTAGTGCCCAGTCTTCCTGAGGGACATCTCCTGCAGCACTATTATGGGCCTGGTGGGATTGCAGGAGAAGGCATGGGCTCTTTGTTCCTTCCCTGGATGCACTCTGTCAGGCCATGTTGATCTCTGTCTTTCTCTGAGCTGTTTGCCTCTTACTTAAATGTTTGATAATTAAAGGCTATTGTATATAAATGAGTTGTTGTATTATGATTATTTATTGTCTAAATCCCCTTTTATTCCTGCATTTCCAAAGAACATCTTAATTTCCTGTTACTCTTCTACATCTGCTGTTCATTATAGTGTTTTCTAGTCAGATGTTTTGCAGTTCTTGGAAACGTGCACCCTGAGCACATCTATCCCTGTGCAAAGGGAAGAGACTGTGATACACAAATAAAATCTTCTGTCATTTTGAAGATGTGATGCATGAAGTTTTGTGCTTCTGTGAGCACTTCTGATTCCAAGTAACGGCTGATCTTTCTGATCATCTTGTGCAATGACAGTCACATGTCAGATACAACAGTCTTTAATGGGACCTCTCAGATATGTTTGAGTGTAACCTTTTTTTTTGAATGTAGTGATAATTTAGGAGTTGTTTGACACACTATTTTTTAGAAGCTTACTCATGCAAGTAATCTCAGGGCTGTCAGCAGATGTATTTATCTGAGTCAAGTTTGGACTCTAGATATGGAGCTATAATTATTTTATAGAGGTGCTTTAGACTCTGAAGCTTAAGTGTGTGCATTCATAATGGTTCTTCACCAGTTAGATGCAGCCCTATAAGAACAAAAAGTGCTATTTTTTTCCCTTGCACATTTCATTCTCTCCATGAATGTATGTCTAGGGAATATCTCTCATTTCCCTTTTCTAATGACATATCTGCAAGGAAAATAACACTCTACCGCTCGATCACTTGTTTTAAGGATTGTACTCAAGAGCATTACAGAATTACGCTTCTCTTTTAACAGACATGTCAAACCAAGTGTCTCACCATTACACAGTGAGAAACTTCTGAGGGCTGGTCTTGTCAAGCTGGGAGAATGTTTTTAGAATTAACGAGAGTATACATTATATAAAACATCTCTCATTTGTCATATCCTTGAAAGGCTCACAGTCATTCATATGTGTTGTGCACCTGCTTGAAACTCTCTTGTTCCAGAAGCTAGGCACTATAATCATTATTTGTCTCTAGGCCTTATCTTTTGAATAGCTTATAGTAAATAAAAATATTTATCGTTGACTGGAAAGCCTTCATGTCTTTAGTAAGTCATATATGCTTACCGAGAGGAAAGACCACCAAGTGTCACAGACCTTAACCTGACAACAAGTACAATGTAGGAGCAAACAAAATATTGGTGAAAGGACACGATCCTCCAATGAAATAATGAAAAATATGGCAAAGCTGCATCTTCTCATGAATTTTGTGTCACCTTCTTCCCCTTCCTGTCCCCTTTTTGTTACTTCTTACTTTGAATTCCACTTTCTCATCTTCTGCCACTCACACAATTGCAATCTTGGTTTCTGGTTAAAGTTGTATGAATAATTAAGTTATTT
>JAUBOD010000256.1:3110713-3124727 GCA_032353885.1 Nothura maculosa | reverse complement strand
TGCTGTTTTGCTCCATGACTCCAAGCAAGAGTCCTAGAGATAGTAGTCTTGATTAGAAACAAGGTGTTTGGACCATAACATGCACCCTGCTTGCTGTGGGATTAAAGATGTTAAAGCCAAATGAGCTCAGGAGCTCACAGCACTATATTTTTCTACACAGTTTCTCAGCAGAGCTACTGTTTCATGATTGATTCCTACCATTCAGGTGGAGCTTTCTTTGCCCATCCATTGAACTAGAGATGTGTTGATGCTTGCATGCATGTCAGCAAAGAAAACTTTTGTTTGGATCCTCTCATACATCTTCCTCTCTCTATACCTATCTCTCAAAACTATGTTTTAAAATAGTAATGTTTATTAGCAGATTTAATTTATGGACTTTTTTTTTTTAACACCTGAGAATAGTCTTAGTCTAAGCACTGTTCCCTCACCCTCTCAGTCACCTTAGTTTAAGAGTGTTTTTGTGCCACTCTTAGGGCTTGAATTATTCAGGAAAGGAATGTATGGGAATTTTCTGTCATCCTAATGTTTTCTTCATATTTTGCTACCTATGTGTTACAAATGCAAATTATTTATACGTATATGTTTAACTTCCTTCCCCATATATTGATCATTGTCCAGTTCTAACTGTTTTAAACATTTTCCTGGTGAGAATTCAGAGCCTGCAAGTCTGTTAACTTGCATTTGGAAATGACATTCTGCTAGAGCTGTAAGGAATAAGGTAAAAGGTAAGGGAAGGAAACAGAGCAAAACAATTAAGATAATAAACCTCATTAAGATAATAAAGCTCTGTTTCCTGCTTCACATCATTGGCCTACTCATTACCTACTCATTGGTTTCAGGCAAAAAATTGAAATGATTTCAAGCAAAACCATTTACGATAAAAATATTTATAAACAAGGATGTCTCCATGCTGACGGTATATATTTCATTATGAATCTTGTGTTCCATTCAGTCTGGAACAACATATTAATCTATAGCTTGATGCTTCATCACTTATAGAGCTGCCAAATCTGGAAAGATTTCCTTAATTTTCTAGTATTGTCATTTATGAAGTAATATTGCTTCTCCGATTACACTTTCCTGAATACAAGACAAAGCCTGAATCATTGGGGGAAGAGGAGAAGCAGGTATTGCAGAAATGCCAGGGGAATCTCTGTTGTCCCATTTTTAATGCTGGAAATGAGAGCTATGTTTGCCTGCCTTTTCACCATATGGCAATAATAATATTTATAAAGCGTATGTATTCAGTGCTATACTTGCGCACAGTTTCAGAGCAGCTTTAAAGGAAGTGCAACATCCCTGGCCTTTGAGAATGTAAAATATATTTCCTTAAAGGTAAAATGCAGTAAATTAGTTTACTGAAGTAAACCAGCTTTCTTCTGCTTATATGCACAGTGATTCTACAATATAAAGGGGTTAGCACAAGCTAAAAGAGAGGCCATTCCAAAGGTAGGTCATGTTCAAACATTCAAGGCCTTTGAACATTATTACCAGCATTAAATATAACCCAGTGATCTCAGTGGAAATATCTACTGCAAACCGTTTCTGTGATCTATTTAGCCATGGAACATACAGGTTCCACTATACGGTAGCTATAGACAGCAAAAACAATTTCAGAAACTTGTATTCAGGTTTTCAAGTGCAAAAGCTGGTCAGAGCGATAGTTGCAGCTGTATCTCAGGCTCCAATCTGGCTGAGAAGCAAAACCAAGATAGAGATAAATGGCTATTCTTCAATTCTTTCTGTGATGTATTTCAGTCTAACTCAATCTGGCAACAACTGCACAAACCTGTGGTCTTTTAGATTGTGCCTTCTGAGATTTTCTCCCTTGTGTTTACCTCTGTCCATTGAATTATGTATATCTGTGCATCTTTCAAAGTCAGCTGCTGCCAGGGTGCTTGTTGTTTGCAGTGACAAATACAAAAGGAGTCGCCTATATTGAAATATTTTCTTAGGGAATTTCTCTGGAGTATTTTTCTCTCTATTTCATGGGAAACAGTGTCTTAGAATATGTACAGAGGCCAAAGAACACATATATTGCAATTCATGTGTATAAAAAGGAAAGCCTTTCTAGACATTCTGGCACTGAAGCCTGAGTCTTTCGCCTGAGCTGAGTCCTTTGCCTTTTTATTTCTGTTGTAATAAGCTACACGCAGACTGAACATCCCATCCAGGCCATTATGTGGAGTAGCACTCCAGAGGATGTACAGCAGTGTCTGCTGCTTCCCAGGAATAATCCTAAACTGTAGCTGTTCCTACAGCCAAATTACAGGTCTCGTTTGGTTTAGATTTCCTGTAGCACAGTTGAAAAGCACTCTTCTCCTGGCAGGAGCAATGTGCTCACAATATATTGTGTACAGTGTGCCAGCAGTGACATTTCAGCTTTGCTTTGCTTTGCTTGTTAAAGTGCTTTGTTAAAGTGCTTTTTCTCCCTTTGTTAAAAATATGCTCTTCTCAGTTCTTTCCCCCTCACTGTAGGGTGATACCCAGCTCAAGGTGAATAGATGAATGGATGAACGTAGTCTGGAAGTGAGCCCCGGAGGTCATCTGGCCCTCCTCTGCTCCCCAGCAGGGCTATCTTAAATATGCACAGAATATTCACACTCGGTAAAGAAAAGCAGAGAGCAACATGTTCCTGCTCTCAGACTTTGTTTAAATCGGTATCTTACCCTTAGTCTAAGATATCCCGCTGTTTAGTTCGTTGCTTTCCAGTATGAATGCAAGGAGTTTGGACTTACTGGAAAGCAAGACTTCAGTTTTGGAAAGCATATTGAGGCCTTTGCTTAGTTGTTCTCACAGTCAAATGATAAGTTGCAATAGGTTTGGGAGCTAATATAGTTCAGTGGAGCACTTTGTTTAATTCCAGTTTAATTCTTCATTGGAATAACACTGCAGAATTCTAGGGAGAAAAAAAATCATAAAATAAAATACGACCTCTTGCCATTTAACTTGTTAGTTACTTATTTGAAATGTGAAAAAGTGCTTCCTTCATTTTTGTTTTTTTTTCTGCCTTGTAGTCATTTCCTCTGTCATCAAGCGGAGAAGAAACAGAATAATCTGGTTTATCTTCTTTGTACTTGTTATATGCCTGTCATGTTTGCAGTTATTTACAAACTCTATCAGCAGTTTTCTTCCAGTCTATTTTTTTCTTCTGTTTTCTTCTCAAAACATCGTATTTCTCTCTAATCATATTCAGTGCTGTAAAGCTTTTTATCATTACTATTATATTCATCCTGAGGGTGATGCCTAGGTATTAATTTGGTGTATATAGCTCCCTAAAATACAATATTTTGAGTGCTCTCATAAAAGTAACATAGGAAGAGAATTTAGAATTCTTCTGGATGTTTTCCTTTCAGAGGGTTCAACACTACAACACAGAATGTAAGAATGAATTCCAAGAGCTGACATCCTTTTGCTCACTTTTTTTCTTCTTTAATTCTTTTGCTCAAATGCAAGGGTTTTTTTTTTGTTTTGTTTTTTGTTTTTTTTTTGGATTATTCTGCGAAGGCGACAAGGATGATCCGGGGCCTGGAACATCTGCCCTGCGAGGAAAGGCTGTGAGAGCTGGGCCTGTTCAGCCTGGAGAAGAGAAGGCTGAGGGGGGACCTCATCAGTATCTATAAATACCTCAAGGGAGGCAGTGAGGAGGAGGGGGCCGGACTCTTTTCAGTGGTGGACAGTGATAGGACTAGAGGAAATGCCACAAACTGAGACACTAAAAGTTCCACAGGAACTTAAGGAGACATTTCTTGACAGTGAGGGTGACAGAGCACTGGAACAGGCTGCCCAGAGAGGCTGTGGAGTCTCCTTCTCTGAAGATCTTTAAAATCCACTTGGATGCAGCCCTGTGCCATGTGCTCTGGGTGACCCTGCGTGTGCAGGGGGGTTGGACTAGATGACCTCTGAAGTCCCTTCCAACCTTAAGCATTCTGTGATTCTATGATTTTCTGATTAACTTTGTAATTATCTGGAGCTATCTTAGGATTCCACACACTGAGGTGTAAACTGGAAAGATGTAATTTTCTTTCTCTGATACTGTCAAGAATTGCAAGAGCATTCTTCATGCAGCAAACCTGAGGAGCGACAGAAGTGCAAGATTTCTGTCACATCTATTCTTACCAGACTGGGGAGAGAACTCCTCCTCACAACAAGCAGATCATCATAAGTCTACAGGCTCTGAAACTTATAACTACTTTGGAACAAAAGGCAGTAAACTCAGGGGAAGGAAATAGGCTAATTACTGCTATCTTTGCTTTGTAGAATTTTCTTGGAAAGGCATTCAGTTCATTTTGTTGCATTTGGAAACTCTAGTTCTTCCTTTTTTTTTTCTTTCTGTATGCATCCATCCTTTTGTTTTCATGCCAATGACTTGCCTTAGTAGCTAATTCTTCATATTTATTATATTTTTTGAAAGACAGCCAGGCCTCATTACCCCTTTTTTTGTTCTCAGCTTGGAAGCCAATACTTGCTCTTTCATACCATTTCTCTCAGCACCCCCAGCATCTCTGAAGAGTTTGTTCTTTAGTATTTTTGTCAACTCTTTAGAAATGAAAAAACATTCACATTTCCTTGCGCTCTTTCCTTGCCACAGTGTCCTGCTGCTTTCTCAATCATTCCTGATGGCTTTGTTCTTTAGAACTAGCTCTCCTTTCTGCAAGGTGAAGTCCATCACGGACTAGTAAAAGGTAATATTGCCACTCTGATGGAGATTGCATCCATTCTCAGCAGGCTACTTGCCATCTTGTTTGTTTTTCCTTTCAAAGTTGTTGCTGAAAAGGAGCCTAAAAGGTTCCAATCATTTGCCAGCTATTTGTCCTTCTATTGCTCACAGGACTTTTTTGACTGTGTTATTTAAACTGATTTGTTTATCAATCACAGTTCACAATGGTAATCCCAGTCTCTACTGTGTGATCTTTCGCAAATGCTGCAATGACCTTTAAGTCTTCTCCTCACAGGTGTTTCACCATTTCGATGCCTGCATGATTACCCTAATCAACAAAGAATGCACGATGGGATGCTAAGTTAGTTAGTGTTTTTCCTAAGTATCAAATATATCTAGTCAGTGTCCTAAAAGACAACACAGGAGATCTCAAGCTCAGAGCTCACTGCCTCGGTACCATTTTAGGCTTGGGTTAGAAGCTCTTACTGTCATGGGATTTGCCAGCTGGTGCCAAGAAGGACCATTGTGGTTGCGTTAGACTTGCTAACTCTATGCCTTATAGTAGCTCTGAGTGTGTAAGTAGCATAAATTTGTTCTGTCCCTCCCTAGATGATGCATATGATTATTTTTCTCTTGCCAAATGGAGAAGGTACAAATAAATCGTAGAACATGGTTGAGGGGTTAAATCTGCTGTATGTAGCTGATTTTTACCCCTTATAGTTGCCAGAAGGTTGTTGTGTGAATGTTGAAATCATGTTCTTCATCATCTGTAAAACACTTCCTATTCACAAGTAACGCCTGGAAATAGAAATGTAATGGAAACTTGTCCACCACGAGTATTAACCTTTCCTGTGCTGTCCTGGATAAATTCTGCAAAAACAAGGAATTAGTTTAGTCTCTGTGTCTGTTGATTTGTTGATCTCTCCCTGCTCAGATAATCAGTAGTTTTGAGCAAAATATCTGCAGCAACTATCTTCCAAATGAAATCTATAGTGCAAAGCTTTGCTTCGCTCTCACACCACATAGCTGGCTACCTCAGAGGAAGCGGGTAGTTCAGGCACTGAGGTGACAAATATGCACTGTAATTATGCAGAAATCATGGGGAGGAAGAAAGCCAGATAAATCTTTGTCTGCCAAGCCACACTAATACTGGTGGTTCCCCAAAATGTGGTCACCAACCAGCAGTGTCCCTAAACTATAGTAAATACCAGGACTGGATTTACAAAAATTATACTGTCTTTATTGGGTTTTGTATTAAAAGGCAATTCAGGAGGATCTGTGAAGATTTTTGCAGGTCGACAGTGTGCTATTATCCAAAATGTGTGAGAACTGCTGTGGTAATGGTTGCCTCCAAAATGTAGGAATGTTTTCTGAAATATTTACAATATCTACAGAATCTAGAGCCTTTGTTTCTGATACACTTTATTTTAACAGCACTTCTAGCATGTCATCAGTGCTAGACAAACAGACGTAAGTTGATTGACTGACCCAGAGAAAAATCATTAAAAGCATCTGAGTCATTTAGGAGTGTAAGTCAAAAGTGACTTAAGTATTGAAAAATGAGTCTTTGGCTAAGCAATTAGGGAGAAAAAAACCTCAGGGCTTTTCAGATGTTTCTATAAATTATAAATAAATAAGATGATGTACATTTTGTGAGGCTGTGTTCCCTGTTCTCCTCATGATTCAGTGACTCGCAAACACTCTTCTAGTTACTGAAAATTGCTGATATTCTTCTGAATTTGGGGCTCTCCTACCCAGTGATCAGAGCTGAAAATATATACTCCTGGCGGTATGTGCATACCTATGAATGTATTATCAAGTTCTGCTCAAAGATTCTTGATTTTCTTGAAGTTTTCCTTTTTCTCTTCCTCCCACTTTGCTGTTGGAAAAGGCCAAAAACTACCCCCCACTTTGTCTCAAGCCCTATTGGTGCCTGCAACCATTATGCTGAATTTCAATTTATTTAGAGAAAGCTTCGGGAAAAAAATACTGCTGCAGCTTTCATGTATCAGCAAGAGAAGTTTGCTTTGGAACAGCTGGCAGGCTGCAGGGGAAAGGCAATGAAGGCAGCAGTGTTGACTGTCAGCAGGAGATGGCTTGCCTTAAAAGACAAAAGCCTTAATGCCTAGGAAAATGACAGCTTGTCTGATTGCTCTGTAATCTCTTTTCAGCACTGGCTGACAGAGCTGGAGATCTTTGCTATGATCTTCGCAGCTGCCATCCACGACTATGAACACACTGGAACCACCAACAACTTTCACATCCAGACACGGTGAGGCTGTTGTAAATCAGCAGGAGGGGATGGGAAGTGGAGGGGAGGGGAAGTGGAGAATAACAGCACATCTGTACAGAAGTGCCAGAGCTTTTGCTTGCAAGTGTCACAGGAGGAAAGTTCAGTTCTTGAGGCTACATTTAATTTTCTCTTGCTTAACTATTTACAGTGGAGTGCAGGTATTCTTATTTCTGGGGCACGGGTTTATATTAATAACCAGGTAAAAGGAAAGTCTCAGTATATTTCCATGTAAATCACCAAAGACAACTTGCTGATGATTACTGATACTGATGTAGTTTTGGAGAAGATTTCCTGCTTCAAGAGTATTTTTCTAGGTTGAATTTTAAGAGTCAAATACTTACGTACCTAGATCACATATTCCTCAATATCTGTGTACAATAGTGAAATTTTATGAAATGCAGCAAGGGCATGTGTTTACAATTAACTTTCTAGTGGTAAGTTATTGTGCTTACATCACAGTCACTTTTTAAAGCTTTAGATATTGCTGTAAGGTAGTTAGCTGGTCACAGACTGAACTGGACTGACACTGTTTTGGAACTAGCAGAGAAGATGTCCACATTTGAGAGTATAGAAAAACTGGGAAGTGTCTAGTTCTGGCACCTAATCTCTTTGTGTTATTTTGACAGTGTGAATCTGCTGGTGCCAGTAACCAAATGAGATGTCCTTAACAGACAGTGTGTCCTTTGTCTTGGTCACTTGGGCATTTTGAAAATGCATTTCATCTTACCACAAATTTGATGCCTAGAATATACTAGCTGAATCATGCGGTATATCACAGCTATCTAAATGCTGACAAGGATCAACCACACATATGCTCAGAAAAGCTTGGGAAGAGTGGCAGACATTTCTGTTGCTGTTCTAGGACTTTACCTCTTCATTCATGCAAGAATTAGAGATCTAATTTTGTTCCTGTAATGTCAGAGGGTGTAAGGTATAAGTATAGAAAAATACACACTGCTCTCTGGGAAGCAGAACTGAGTGGAGCCTCTAATAGATTGTGTTCACCTAGCATTACCATTTACTTCCAGCAAGCACTTCATCTTCAGATCACTTCAGCTATTCAACAATTTCCAATTCATACCCTGGAGCTGAAAAATAAGAGGCAAAGTACCTTTGGTCTTACTCCATCCCAACAGGAATTTCTTTTCTGGACACATAGTCTTATTCACAGATGACAGAAGGCTGTTCAGTTATATCTTGTTTACTGCTATTTGCTGTTCTAGAAGCAGTATTGGGACACATCTTGAAATTGCCTATGTGTACACAGCTTCAATAGGAGAATAGGAGAATAATACACACAAGAACTGGAAGGGAACATCATGATTCAACCTCCAATTGAAGCATCTCTCACAGCCTGAAAGCTTTCAGAATCTTTTTTTTTTTAATGTATAATGAAGAGTGTAGGTAAGTCGCAGGTGATGAGGTAGATGGTGAATTTTGGTTTTAATTTTCCTTTACTGAGTAATAACAATGAACATATATTGCACGTGCTCATAAAATGCTGTCTGGGCTATAAGAACTAATCTTTGTAGCTGATTAAATAAAATTTTCTCTATGTGAGACTCTAGATAGGGAAGAAACATAATCTCTTTTTTTTTTTTTTTTTTTTTTTTTGCATGATAGGTCAGATTCAGCCATTCTATATAATGACCGGTCTGTGCTTGAAAATCATCACGTTAGTGCAGCATATCGTCTTTTGCAAGATGATGAAGAGATGAATATTTTATCTAACCTCTCAAAGGATGACTGGAGGTAAAAATAAGCATGGGTGGCTGCTTAGGAATATTGTGGCATCACTCTAAACTTATTGCCTTGTTTGAATTAGTATTTTTATCAGTAAGATAGGAAGAATGTTAACAAGTATTTATCTTGCTTGTTTCTGCTTTCAATTTTAATTTCTATTAGTCAGGAGACTGAACTCAGTGACCATGAATTGTAATATACTATTGGACTTGCACGTAATTATTGAAGTTTCAGACACATTATTCTGCATACACCAAGTTATGCGTGAATGTAAAAGTAGCTTGCTGCTTGTTCATGCTAAAGCATAAGTATAACCTTTATCTACTTTGAGATGTCCTTTACCCTGCATGAAAATTTTAAATGAGACTAAATGAAAATAATGAAAATAAAAATTGAATCCAAGGGACCATGAATCAGTGTAATATATATCCCAAGATACTGTAAGAAGCTATAATTCAAAATAAGTCTCCTGAAGTATTTGATTTATGTTGAAAAATCAGCTTGTGACTTGTTTTTTTAATAGCAGATAATTCGAGCTGAAGAGGGCTTTCTGGTTTTGGGGTTTTTTTGTTTTTTTTTCTGAACTCAAAGAGGTGGTACTTTAAAAATATCCCAGTATGCTAGACAAGAAGAATCCTGCTCCATAGTCTTTCTTATGGGAGGGTAAGTATTTTGCACCTTCTTATGCAACACACTGTGCTTCATGCATACATTTAAGTCAGATACAGTTCTGATTTACAGTTATACAGTTATATTGTTATTTTAATGGGAGCTAGAGGAACTGAACCCCTCTTGGCTAACTGGCTCATAGTCAGCAAAGGCTTTGCCTCTCAGTTGCTTTGGCCTGAATTTTCTGTGTACTTCAACTTATGAAGAAGGTGGACAGTGACACAGTGCTATAGATGGATGCCAGAAATAAAACCCAGGATCTGAAGTCACTGGTTGCAGTCAGTGGGAGTGTTGTGGAGGAGTGGCCTGAGAAATTCTACCCCCCAATATAGAAAATAGGCTCATGGTGGGCAGCAAGCAAGAACTTCAAGAAAAAAAAATCTGCATGGAGGTGTTAAAAATCTAATTTATTTTTTTTAGCTACAGCTGGTGATGTCTTGTCAACTATTGATAGCAAATTACTGCTTCCTTTTATGTTGGCGGGGGAAATGCAAGGAACTAAGTGACTAGACACAACATCCTCAACAGGACCTTTTCTTAGAGGCACCTGCTGAGCTGCTACTGGATCAACTTCATTGCCTAGGCATTGGTGTTAGGGAAATATTCTGCTTTGAGGCTTTAAGCTGCTGTTGCTTGATTCAAAGCTAGTTTTAGATGTTGTATGCTAATTCCATAGTGTCCAAATGTCTGTGCTCCTGAGGAAGGTGCTTCTATTTGAAGTTTCAAAGATTAACTAGTCTCCTTTAAGGAATACACTAACTGCCTGAATTAATATTGAGTGGTTTAGATTGCTTATTTGTTCCCCCCAAGTAGGGCCTTATTATTTAGTAGCTGCTGATGAAGTAGCAGCTGCAGAATAAAGGCTGTTATTGGGATGTGTGCTAATGCCAAAAGTGCTGAAATTTTTGACTTTGACTGCCAGCTTGAAATGCCATAGGCAAACATTTAGGAAACACTGGAAACATCAGTATACTTCAGCAGGATCTGAGGTGTTAATAAAAAAAAATAAGCTCCAAAATTTCTCATACTGGCACTTACAATCAATACTCTCATGTTAAATAAAGCTTTTAGAATCTATTTAAATGTGTCCAAATACAACTTTATTTTTGTAGGCAGACCTGGTAGATCTCTTCTACCAAAAGACCCAACAGTTGTCTTTTGAAAGGTATATTCTTAAATATCTTTTTGAGCTGATGGCCCATTGAAGTCTAATGTTGTTAGTAAGAGAAAACCTGAAGATTGCGACATTCTCAATCTTAGATGTCCGTATGGATTATATGGTATTATATGGTATTGTGGTATTCGATCATCTAATTAGGGAATATATTTTCAAGAGAGAAATGTGGAATATACAGGCTAGACTCTAATGTTGGAACTAGATGGGACAGGTTATTGGGTGAGCTGATGAGCCCCAAAAATACGGGTTATGGTCAGGGAGAAAAGAGATGAAGGCCTACTTGTATTTAAAGTACATTTCATTCTGTTTTCAAAACCTCTGCTGCTTATTAAATATTTGAGAATCAGTTGAGTTGCCTCATTTGAGGAAAACCATTTGCACAAGTCATCAACAAGTAAATGAAGAAATTATAACAAAAACAGATCACATTGAATTAAGAAAATAAACTCCAAAGTGAACAGATGCTTTCCAAGATATTGTTATAGATGTCATTGCTGGCACTGTATTTCGTTGTTAATAATTTCCATGCAGCTTGTTGAAGCAGAGCATATTTAGTGCAAGCCCTTTACTGTCAAGTACAGGATTAAAAAGGCCTCTGGAAAATGTTTACCTCCTTAGCTCTATATCGTAATACAGCTGTGGGAAGTAACCCCTTAAAGCAATACTGAATTTATCAGTAAAGCGGCTTGGGATTTGATCCCTCAAGTAATTGTGAGCACTCTGTCTCAGACAACGTTATTCCTTTGGAGACAACAGAGACAAACCTTGGATGATTTTGACTAAAGACAGCTTTGCTCACATTCTTCATTTGTGTATGATTACAGATGCATGACTGTACAAACCAGAATGGGCACATGAGTCTTACAGTTTGAGTGACTATCAGGTATTGAAAATATTTCCTTAGAGACAGAGTTCTTCTTTAATCTGTTAGGTCTAGGGGAAAAAGAATTGAAACCTCAAATAGACAAAAGAGGCAAAACCTGCAGATCTTATTATTGGTTCCTCGTGTATAGATTATATGATATGATATTAAAGTTAAAATAGCTTTTTTTTTGCAGCAGGAGATCCCCGGGACACATTTCTGTGACTGCATATTTGTTATCACAAGCTTTTGTTTTTGTAGCAAGATTGGCCTTTTAGACAGCTTAATTTTAGTAAATATTCTCCTCATTGCTCAGGCTGCTTTGAAAAATACAATATTTAGAACATTTCCAAGGTCTTTTGGAGCACAGAAATCTCCAACAACCTTGTGGTAAAGAATAGGCTTTGTAAATGTGTGTGTGCAGGGATTATGTGTCAGTATCCCCATGTGCTGAAAGAAAGGTGGATAGATGTTTTGGTGGTGTACTCTAGGCCATATTCGTTCTGAGCTTACACTCGCATTTCAGCCCAAATTCTCACCCACACTGGCTTTCACTGTGTCTCTGCTTTGCAGTGAACCCATGGGGACTTTCCAGCTGTGGGACTAGAGGTCCTTATACCATGAGCACTTTAAGCTGCCATATGCTGGCACTGCTGCTAAAAGAAGCAGATTTTCCTCTCATACCTCCTCTTGGCAGTGTTGTCTAAGCAGGGTTTGTGCCACTGGGAAGCGAACCAGGCTAGGGAACTGACCCAGAACTGGAAAAAGCAAACAAACAAAACAAGAAGGAAAAACAAGAAGAAAAAAAAAGGCAGTAACAACAATATATATATAAAACAATTTTATTTGAAGCCAAGCCATGCCATGGCTTGAATGCTGCATGGAAGTGCGTGATGGGGAGGGACCAAGGCCAGCTCATGCACAGGACTTTCCAGTGCCTGATACCAGCCTCCCTTGGGACAGGGTGAGCACTGTGGTCTTGGGTCTTTGTGCAATGGAGACTTGAGGATGGAACTTGAGGACAGTCACCAATGGAGACATGCTCAAAATAGACTGTGGATTCATGAAAGATGGCACACCTTTATTTTAAATGACAAATGACCCAATATGAACCTTCCAAATTCCAGTCTGCTACCCTTACCTTTATCTGTTTTCCCTCTACTACATCTTTAACCTGTGGACTCCTGAACTGAGGAAAAAAAAAAGAAAATAAATTTATACTGAAAAGAAAATGTATAAAGATAATGCTAAATAATACCAGGCACATAACAGAGGAATTTTGAGCCTAGATACATTGATTATGGTGGTAATATAAATGGTAATACATGGTATGGTATATGGTATGGTAAATGGCATATATGGTAATATAAAAACTATAATGTTGCTAGGCTACAATTAGAAATAATAATTTTATTCCTGCTACAGAAAAGGGTTATTGATACATGGTAATAATAACTTCTCTATCTATTTTAAAAATAAGCAAATATTGCATATATCAGAACAACCTTTTAATATGTTATTTTTCCTTTAATAATGAGTAAGCTTTCAACATAGTTATCGGTCTGCTTGCAAAACACTTGGTTTTAGTCATTTCGATAGAGATTCTTGTTTCAAAGTTCATATGCTTCATGTCCAGGCCTTAAACAGTCATTCTGCTAACTTCTAAGAAGATCTTAAAGGAGAAATTGATTCAAGAGTTTGTGCTTAATTCAATGAGAAATATTGTAGTGGACTCTTCACAAGCATCTAGTATTTTTATTAGCAATGATTAGCAACCTGGCTTCATTCACAACTTTCCTACTCTTACATTTGTAGAAAATCATTCATTTTTTCCCCCTCCTTTATAGAGGAATAACAGAAAGAATGACATAAAAGTCAGAGATGCTGTCAATAATTTGCTGATGAACAAAAATATGAAATATGTCTGATTTTGTTGTTCGTTTTTCTTTTCCCTTGCTCCTCTCATCATGATGTCATCCAAAAGGGAATTCAGGGCACTGGTGATAGAGATGGTGTTGGCCACTGATATGTCCTGTCACTTCCAGCAAATCAAAGCCATGAAGAATGCTTTGCAGCAGCCAGAAGGGTGAGTCACTTAATGACACAGTGCAGAGAAGAGTTGCACTTCAGCTGGTACATTGCCACTGCATTTAAGAAGCATCCCTCTAGGGCCCCTTAGTCACTTTTTTTGTGTTCTGCCATTGCATTTTGAATGAATTTACTTAGGAGTAGACTGACACTATCCCCTCCTCCATCTCAAGTCTGTGCTCATGGTCACAATATTTGGACAAGTGTCATGGTCACCTCCTTTGGTTTATGAGGGTAATTTAAAGGACATGATCCGGCTGCACTGAGTGACCTCCACAGTTTGATTATAATTCCAGGCTACCAGAACTGCAGAACTCAACTTCTGCATCACCCTTCTGTAGGTGGTAGTACCTGCTCTCATTGCAACAGGCCTGCTCTGTGATCACAGAAAAGACAAAAATAATCTGAAGTGTACCATGTAAAGATTTGAAAATAAAACAAACAGATGAAGCTATAAGGGAAGGCCCTCTTTCCTCTCCTCTCCTCTCCTCTCCTCTCCTCTCCTCTCCTCTCCTCTCCTCT
>JAUBOD010000256.1:3074852-3098896 GCA_032353885.1 Nothura maculosa | reverse complement strand
TCTGCCCTTTGGTGAGGGCAGTGTCCCCTGGAGCATCAGTGTGTTGTTTTTATCCCGAGTGTGGTATTTATGGCAAATGTCTTAGACTGCGTGGGCTAAGTGAGTTTATTACTGAGCTCTTTTTGCTTAAAGAATCATCATTAAATGGCTACAAATTAAAAGGCGGAATAAACATACACCCTGTTGTGCAGAGCACCATGTAGAGTAAAGTATTTTCTGACACTAATTTTGATAACAGGCACTCATCCAATAGTACTGTAAGAAGCCCCAGTCTCCGAAGCTGAATCTCTCTCCTGTGGTTCAGGTGCAAAATGTAGCAATTTTTTATTCCGCTCCCCAAATGAGAGGAAGCCTTACGTGTACCATAAGTCTTCAGGCAATATAGCAATGTGCAGAGCTGAGCTGCCTGTGGAAACTACCATAGATTTCAGGAATGATTAATAAAGTTAAGGAGGCTCATATCTAATTTAATTATATTTTCATGTGAGCCATAATTAATTCATTTAAAAATTAATTAACTTTAGTTAGCTGCTGGCAAGGAAATACAGATTGTTCTAAAGATGGCTCTCTCCCTTTCTCTTTTGTATATCATTGGCAGATTTCTCTCAAAACTGATTCCAATTCACAGATCAGAAGTATTTGAGAAGATGTCTAGAAATTCTTTTGTAATTTTTATTGCCTGGCCAAGACCTGAGTTGTACAAGGCACAAAACATCTTTGTTGGAGGTGTCAAGAAACCTTCAGCAGAGCTAAAGAAGACTTCATTCAGTATTTTATAGGGTCTGTTTTCCTGCTTCCAGTCTCCCAGACACCAGGAGATGCATATATGTGATGTCTGTCTCAGACTCCAAATTGAGAGTAATTTGCTGCACTTGCAGTATAACTCTTCATTCATCCTGGGGATAAGGACAGAAATCTACAGTGGCTCTGTCCAGATAAACCTGGCTGGGTTTATCAAGAGTGTGGTGTCGAAGGCCCATGGCTCTCTGCTATTTCCCAACATGGCCCAGGAACCTGCACCGAGCTGCTATGAGTCCATCTGAGGCTGTGCTGCCCACCTGGTCTAGAAATGTAGCATTCTCAATGCTTTGGAATAAGATAAATTGCAGCCTCCATTACAATTGTTTTCTGTTGCATAAGGAGTGAGGGTTCAGGTAGGAACAAGAGCAGGATTTTAAATGGGGGAAATCTGGCTTCTCTGTGAAATTAATTTTCTCTGAATGATGCAGCTGCTGTTTAACATTGACTTCTGGCTTTATACTTTTACCTATTTGAGTGTGACAATGGGATATTTTGGGATAGAAGGTACCAGTAGCAATATATTAGTATCCCAAGAAAGGATGGTTTGCAAAGAATGAATAACAGTAAGTGCAATGGAAAAATTGGGAAGTCAGCACTCAGAGATATCTGGAATGAATAAGGGAAATAAAGTGGACTTTCAAATAACCAGTATACTTTGAATTTTACATTCTCAAAGTTATAGGATACAATATAAGAGCAACTACAGATACCTGAATGTCCAAAATTAAGCTAACTTCCCCTCTCCTAAAACCTTACATAGCTAATATGTCCTGTTAATTTTCCTTTAGGAATTTTTGAGGAGTCTCTTTTGGAAAGGTGGACTGTATGTGGGAAAAAGTCCTGCACATTATATACAGTTAGGTCAACATGAAGTGGTTTTTTTAAAAAATACCTTTCTTAATTGTTCTTCTGTGCTCTTTTTCCCTTGTCAAGTCAGTTTCTACATATAAGTAAAATTTGTGTGTAAAAGGCTGAAGTGGTTTTGGATGCATGTGTAGTAACATTCATGTCAAATTTACTGAAAATCATGATTTCTTTTCTCATTTTGCTTCTCACTTTGCTGAGGATGCAGAAGAAAAAGCTAAGAAAGAAGCAGAGGAAAATGCTCACCAGGGAACAGAGGAAAAGAAAACAGAAGAAAAAGATGAGAAGAAGCCATCAGAAGATGCAGCAGCAGCAGCAAGCACAGAAAATAGTAAAGAACCAAGTCCTGGGGAAAACAAAAGTGCAGATTCCAGTAAGAATCATGTAAATGGGACTCGGCAAATTGGGGTGAACAAACAGGAAGCCTCTCAAGGGAAAAATGCATCTAGAACAGATAAGGGAGCAGACTCTCATCAAGCTATGGGAGAAGAGAAACAGCATGTCCAGAATGGTAAGTTCTGTTCTTCTACTGAAAGATGAATCTACTCCTAAAATCAGTTATCTCACCTCAGCAATGTGCTGCCTGGACAAAAGATGTCCTGCATCCAATGCTTTTGCCATGAAGTCACAGTAGATTCACGTCCACGTGGGAACTGGAAACTGTAAGTGAAGTTACCTGCAGAGTTCTGTTTTGAAGAAAAACAGTGAATATTTTTTTCTTGTGAAAATGAACCAATCAGGTATGATCCACACTTAAAATCTGAAATATATTTCTGTTTCCATTTTTTTTTTGTTAGAAGAATCAGGAGCCCTTTTTTTTTTTTTTGGAGAATTTTTGGCATAAATTTAATTCCAGTGTTTTCACTTGCTCTGATTTTTTTTTTTAAGTTGCATTTTGTACATGAAAAAGATTGGAAAATACTGGAAAATTGCATAGCACAAAAAAAAAACCCTAGAGAAATGAGAACAGAACAGTTGTCTTTTGGTTCTTGTTCTTATCCTTCCCTTCCCATCTCACGCTCTCTTGAGCAGTTACCAAAAAACAGCAGTATAGACACCTGTGACTTATCACTAAATGGGCAATTTTCAGCCAATCCCAAACCACAAAAAAAAATCTCAGACTCACAGTTGTCCTTTTATGAAAAGTCTGAGTGAACACATAGGCCTGTAGTATGTCCTGAGAGTGATAAAAAATTCTGGACAAGGTCAGTAAAGCAATTGTAGCTGACAGAAAGCCTTGACAGCAGCAGAGGCAGGAATTCTGTATTTTCCATGTATGTCATTTGGCTTCAGGGTTTTCTCATAACTAGATATTGCTTTGCCATTAGCATTTTATATTGGACAGACTATGAAGAGCCATGCTGTCATTTTCTTTCAAGTATGGGATTTTTCTTCAGTCCATGTTACATAGGTAAATGGGAACGAGCCACCAATAATAGAAAAAGATTGAAAACATGTGAAATACCACCAGATTTTGCCAGATTTCTTTTTACCTGCTTCTAACAATCCAAGAATTGAGAGTACTTTTTGTTAGTTCTTTTTTTTTCAATGTCTCTCTTCTGCAGATGTCAAAAATGCTTTGAATGGAAGTTTTATGATTTCTGAAAATTAGTATCTTCCCCAGGAAAGAAATCCTACTCTTAAATTTATTGGAAAATGCCTTTATGAGGTACAATAACTGCAGGGTCTTTGGAGACTGATGAAATGTAACATTCATATCTCTGCATTCACTGCAGCTTCCTTTACGCCTATATGTTAATATCTCATCATAAAGTATTTGCCTTATTATCTCTCTGCCGTTGTAATCCCTTTCAAAAAGATGGTTATGATCATTGTTCTGCTCTGCTGCTGGCAGTATGGCATGGTAGATATTGCAATGTTCAAAAGTGTCCTATTCATAATAAGTTCTATCCAATGAGAGTTCAGAAATTGGTCAGAGAAGCTTGAAATCTCACTCAATCACTGCCCACATGCCTTCTCAGATGCATCAAACTAAGAAATAATGTTCTTCTGAGTGTTCATCATCATTGACTGCACATGCTTAGATTCAAGGAAATTCTTTATACAGTGGTCAAATAAAGTATTATTAGGTTGTTATTATTATCAGATGATGGAAGGAATGCGAGAAGACTTGTGCTTTGCTAGACACATTTTCATTTCATTGTTTGAAGAGTGTCCTTCTCTTATGGGCTGCCGTCCCCAGTCAGACGTCAGTGAGCTTGCAGCGACTCATACCTCTGTGGCCGTATGGGACTTCCTGAAGGAGCCAGTGAGTAGCAGTGTGCGCAGCTGAGGAAGTAGCTGGCTGTCCTATGCATTCATATTTTCAGTTTTTTCTCACCCCCACAGTGAGCTTAGCAAGAAGAACATGAAAGTTTTGGCTCTAAATGAGAACTGGACAGGACATGTTTTTCCATCTTGTTAAATATGTTGAGATGTCAAAGCCATTTCTCTTCTACACTGTGGTAAAACTAAATTAGGGGAGAGAGAAAGATCAATCCTCTGACATCCAAAAATAACAAGTATTGCAGAGGTTAGGGCACAGTATGGAAGAGGGAGACCTTGTTACACTCCAGTTTCTGTTTTGAGCTCTCCCGAAAGTCTGTTGCTCCATTGGCCATGGCCACCTGGAAAGCAAATGAGATTGTTACAACACATTGATACCTATAATCCTAATCCAAAGGCCACGTGGTAGCTGTAGTAACAAAATTAGTAATACAGGTAGAATAAACATTACTTGGATGTAGCCATGTAATATAGCCCTCATTTACAAAATTCTGAAGTTATGTTCAGTATAGCTTTTTCATGTGGAAGGCCTAGGAAGGCAGGGTCCCAAATTCAGAGCTGTTGCTTCAGGAGTGAAGGGATGGTTGTTTGTTCCCCTCTCTGCAGCCTTGGGGAAGTGCAGGACACTTCCCCTTGCTGCTGCAGCCATGGCTAGGTCTCCCCATTAAAGTTATTTTTTATTTAGTGTTGAATTTGACAAGATTCTTGTTCAATGAGGTGACGCTCTGGAAAGGTCTGCTGTGCTCATGTGTGACTAATACCTGCTAATAATGAAAGCAAGTTGAGAATGATTCTGACAAACTTTCCTGTCTTCATAAAATACGCCCCAGCTCCAGATGCCATTCTCATTATGCCTCAGGTATTGCTCTGCTTTGCTTTCCTGATTTGCTCTAGAAACTCTAAAATTGGTGCTGAACGGTAGGATGCTTGGCTATTCTGACCATCATCAGGGACTAACCAAATGAGTTTGTGGTTAAAGAAGGATGGTAAATAAAGTGAGACAAAATCATATAGGACTGCCTGGGATAACAAAGGTGGTTCTCTATTAGAAAGAGCTATGGTGAAATCTTGGAGGGTCCTGCTCAGTCCTCTGAAAGCACAGAGGTCTCAGAGGTAAATTTTGAAACAAAAATTGTGCTCCAGGTTTTTAATTTTCTACATACAGCCAGAAGGAGTATTAGTTTGCATGTGAACTTGAAAAGTTATTAACAATTAGAATAAATTTTAAAGCAGATTTTGAAGCTTGATTCTGTGTAGAAGTTGGATAAGTTGTGTTGCTTTATTATATAGTAATAAATAAATCCAGTTCTCTGTGAGCACGTGTTTTCTCCTAATGAACGCATCTTTTTGATCTTATTATTTTTTTGAGTTACAGGCATTAAAATATTCTGTGCATTAAAATGGTTATACTATTTCTTGCTGCTTTTTTTTCAGGTGAATTAAAGGAAGACAACAACTCAGAAAACAAAGATCAATCTAGTGTGGGAAATGAATCAAAGAAAACAGATGGTAAGGACTTAATATTTTGTTACATTTTTTCATCTATTTTTGTATGCAATCTACTGTGTTCTGGACAGCCATAGTTCTAAAAGGTAAAAAAAAAAAAAATTAAGTAAATCGGTATCCAGAAACAGACTTATCAAAAGTAGTCATCAGAATTGACAAAAGCCATTGGGACAGCGTTGGGTAAAATTATCTCTTTCTTGTACTGCCTAGTAGCATTTAGTTGTTCTGTTGGCAAACAGTCTTCCTTATCCATCAATTTTTGTGCAGTGCCTGCAAGAAAAATTCTGGATTATTAATGTTGCTAAATAGAAAATGCAGAAATGTGAGGTTTTATCTGACTTCCTTCGGGCCAAATTCTGCTCTCAGTTAAGGCAGGTTGCATGGGGGATACACAAAACAAAGCTAAGACAAGCCCTGTACAGGGTTCCCCTGCTTTTTTAGGGTTGCATGTTACACTTTGCCAATATCAGCACTAAGCTTTCTTGGACTAATTGTGTAAATGGGAATTTGCCAAGTGCTGTGGAACCAAAGGTATGGAAAGCAAGCATGAGCAAGCACATTAGTGTAGAGGCCATGCTAAGGACAGTGTAGAAAAAGGATGTGTCTGAAATAAATAGTCCCAAATCAGAAAGCAGTTCCATGGGCATCTGGGGATAATTTCAAACAGCCCTGAGCCTCTTGCAAAGGTCCACAGATGTTTTAGTTGCCTCACAAAGTGAAAAGACAGCTCTAAGGTCCATGGCATGTTGACTCTCTTGCCCCTCCTCAGCTGTGCACCACGGGGCTCTGCGATAGCAAGTGACCCCACGTTGCTCCAGAAGTTATTGCCTAAATGCAAGATAGCCATATAAATGGAAACATATGTGAGAGCTAGCATTCTCTTTGTGCGTGTGTGTGTTAAATCCACTGAAACATAGTTGTGCCTAAGCAAAAATTATACAGTACTTGGTTGTGATGGTCAACAAAGACAGCCTTGTTGTAACTACTATAGCTTAGAATAGACCTATGTTTGCTAGTTTGTTGTTTCCCTTAACAGTTACTTAATTACTCTAGTAGTGTGAAAAAGGAGAAGAAAATGTGATACCTCAACAAAGAAGGTTGAGCAATTAATCCAGAAGAATGTACTAATTCTGGCCATATAAGTACTGTTTTTTAACAGCCCTTTTAGCAAGGATTGTTCCGGAAGACTTAATTATTTTGTTAGGAGGTCGTACTGTTTACACACTTCAGAAGTTTCTGTCAGGAAAACAGACTCAAGCAAGTACCATTCACGACTCTTTGTGCAGTTACACTATTAATTAAGCATAAATATTCAGAGAGCAACGTGAATCTCCAGATGTTCATGAATGTGTGCAGTAGGGTATATCGCTGCAATGGCCCCAAAAGGATTAATGGGCAGAGCGGCTACTTTCCCAGCTGCAGTGAGTGATGGCTTAGGAGCAGATACATCAAGAGCAGCATCCTGGCTGGACAAGATGGATGCTTGGACTCTTCTAGGATGGCTTCGGAGCAGCAGCCCTCCTAAGGGGACGATCCCGGAACCCCTTGAATTTGAAGGCAAGATTCATTTTATAGCCTAGATTCCCTCAGGAGGGGTAGAGGACAACAATTTCACTCATCTGGAAGACTTGGAGAGAGATATTTCATGATGATCTGAGCTGTGAGGGAGGAAATTGGTTCCTTTACTCCTAACTAGTTTCTGTGTGCTTCTAGTTGCTTAATGCCTGCTTGTTCCCCTGCAAGAAAATGTTTTTCTCATCCCACTAGGGAATAGAGTAATGCCATGGGACAGGTTGATTACAGTGAATAGGCAACTGTAAGCACTTGAGGATAATTTGTAGGCTGAACATTTTTCATTCAGGCACTGTAGGGAGGTATTATAGCTAATGATCTCATTGACAAAAATCGGGAGAAAAATTGTGAATGATGTGCCATGGAAAGGAAAGATTTGTGTCTGGCATTTTTATTTTGACAAATTCTGTGCAACCTGTTCCCTCCATTACTCATGCTGGAATAAATCTCCTTACCAGCCATGTGAGGGAAGCAGAGAAGGGAACATTAGCCATGGATAATGCATGACTGTTTGCAGAGTACCAAAATATTTACTTGAACATATGCTTTCTCACATGCTGGTACACGGTCTTTCATGTGTTGGAAGAAAAAGAAGAGCAGAGAGTTAGAAAGATGCAAGATATACCTGTGTTGCACTGACTAGGTGGGTAGTATGTTAAACTCACCCTGGACCTTTGCAGCATTAGTCCTGGTACTTGATTTTACAGCCTCTGCTGTATTTTGAGCCGGGGTGTATTCACATTAAATAGGTGCACATTCACACAGATTTATCAAGTCCTGTGAGAGCTGAAGCTTTTTCTCCACCACCCACTAGTGCTAAATGGAGCCCTGCACTGTTCCGTGTGAAACACTGTAGCTTAGGTCAGACTGTGACCAGGCATCCTTCTTGTGGAGAGGCTGCTATATGGCACTTCCAAACAGTACGATTTTTGTTTTGGTTTTATTATCACATGACAAAGCTGCCAATAACTGAGGAAATTATTTCCCCTTCTTCCACCATCACATGTTATCTCTACCTCCTCTTCATTCTTTTTCCTACTGGGAAAAGTTTCTACACTGTTAATAGAAAGTTTTCAGTGCAACACGTCATTCCAGCAGCAGTATATTCTGCTATTCTTTTTCAGCTAGGAATTGCAGAAGATTAGAAAGATGTTTTTATATGTCTATTAGTTTTTATATTAGTCTACCTATTATTCTAGTGGCAAAAAGCAAGCTCACAGGTTACAGCACAGAAAAATAGTGAATATACACTTTGTTTGACTAGTGAAACCTCCAAAGAAATCAGGATGCTTTGGATACGTGTGATAAGCAATGCTCCCACCTCGTGGTCATGTTGTAGCCATGCATTTTGACAGACAATCTTTCAATAACAAATTCCTTTACTCAGAGGAACTGAAAATAATATAATATGTAGTCATTTAAATAGTATATAATGGGCTCTGTATTTGGATTTTTCTTAAAATTCACTGTTGCTTAGCTATGTTAAAAGTCTTTCCTATTGCTTCTATACACTGACCATTTTTTCTTCTTTTCTGTTGGCAATCATTCTTTGGTCAGCATATGCACAACTTCCTTGTTAGAAAGCTGCAGTTCAGGGGTTTCATTTCTTTATATTGCAGCTATCCTCCCAAATTAAGTATTTGTAGTGAGAGATTAGCTGACACAGAGTATTGCTATCTGTGAATGTCTTTGATGATGAACTATTTTTTGTGGTCATATGTAATGGTGGTGTGATGGAGCCATGATGAAGCCTCCACATTCATCCCAGATATACTTGAATTAACAGATTTCTTCCTTAACTTCATTTACGGAGAATGTAGCTTTTCAGAAAGCCCTTCAGCAATCTAAGAATTGTCAGTCTTTGCAGACTGCATTTCAGTAGTGCCTTTTATATGTCAATCTAGCCAGACCAATAAGTAGCAATGAACACTTAAGTAGCCAGCTTCTTGTGATACAACTGCTCATGCTATTTGCATAATGCCAGTGCTATTTAAAATAGAGTCATTCAAGTGCATAAATGAGCATTTCTCTATATATGCTTGAGTCTGGTAAGAAGGGTAAATCTCAGGTCATATAAATAATATGCCCTCTTTATTTCCATTACAAAAGTCAGGTTGATTTCTCTTTGATTTTTTTCAGCAGTTAAAAGCCCATTTTGCTCTAGGTTGATAATGCAAACACACTGGATGCCTACTTTCTGTTATTTAGTACTCTTGGTAGTATGTATCAGAATCTCGCAGTGGTGGCAAATTGAAATAGTAGTAGTTTAGGAATATTTCTAAGGACAATTTCCTTCCATTTCTTACTTCTTTTATAGCTTGTTATTTTGATTACATTAGAGGCTATTGCCCTAAGGTACAAATCAGAATGCATAGTACTGACACCTTCTAAAAATCTTCCTTGAAAGCATAAAGACATTGTACTATCGAGAAAACATCTTTCACTTTAATGTATTTTGACTGAATAGCTGTTCCACAGTAGTGCAATATAGAATAACTAGGGGATAAAAAACTTCTGTATTTTTTACAGTCTTTCTGTGCTTTTCTACAAAAACATGACTGTATCTTCTTTAGCGTGTGGCATCCAAGGCAAGCTGGAATTTGCATAGAGAGATGTATTTTGAGAACGTCTTATGCAGTTTTAATATCAAATAGAGGGTAAATATTGTGTAATGTGATTTTGGAAACTAAACACAATACACATTGTTAGCATCCTGATCTTAGGAGTATGTATGGTTTGTGAAACTATAGGGACTTGTATAGAAATGGGGACTATATAAAAAGGTGACTTGTATAAATATGCATATATTTTTGCTTTTCCATTCTCTGTGTGTGTAAATTTCATGAAAAGCACATAATTTTCCTTTCGGACTCACATACTGCTCTTTTATAGCCTGCTTTCCAAGTTCTTCTAGTTCAGGCCTTGCCAGGAAGTTAGAATGTCTTGAAGATGTTTGATTGCTGTACTCACACAGTGCGGATATGTGACAAATGAAGATGGGAATAGCATTTTTCTTCATTTCAGATTTGAGTGGATATTTGGAATATTTGTTTCAATTGTGTAGTGTAAGAAAAATCCATATAGATAGGCTTTTTAAGTAGTCAATTTTACACAGGACATTTTCAAGTAACCTTTGGTCATTTGCATGCATTTCTGCTCAGAGATTGCATGTAGCTGCATTCCTGTTGCAGAAACATCTAGCACTACACTTGGAAATTCCCCCTTGATTTTGTGTCATCAACCAGGTTATTTTGCCTATCAGGGAACCAAGCCTTACCTTCCACTTCTTACAGATCATTCTTATGGACTTGGTCCTTCTTGTCGCATTTAGGACAATTTTCTTCCACCAGAATGGTGTAAAAAGGATATCTGCTTCAGTAAAGGGAGTCCCTTCCTGCTCACTCCCTGCATGAACTTATGTTCAATCCATCGGCAGACAAGTCTCCTTTTCCCCTCTGTAACACTTAGAAACAAAAACATTTCTGAAGTCAATTACTGAAGGGACAGAAGAATTTAAAATGGCTCCTAAATGGCTCCTGGTTGGTAGCCTTTAATCTTTTCCTTGCCTTTCCTCATGGAACAAGTAGTTTCCTCCAATCTGAGCATCCCAATCATAGTTACTTTATCAGGAGACACTAATAAAATAGCTTAAGTGGAAGCATGAGGAAAGGAAAAAAGTGCAGACAAGTGTATGGAAATCCAAATGTAAAGTCTGTACTGTCCAAATTGCCAGCTGGATGCTTTGCTGGGTACCTTCATGCACTTTATTCACCTGCTGGACCTGACAGCTGGTGTCTCCCCAGGGTCAGAGGCAGAAACACCAGTGTCCTCATGCTAGATTTTTGCAGAGAATATTTTTAAAGGTTAGTTTTCTAGAGCTGGTACTTTAATGCTAACAGTTACTATTTATTGCCATTAATCAGTATCTCATTAGACAATTCTTCCTTTCTGCTGCTTCTAAACTGCTGCTTAGCTATTCCTTATGTTGTAACTTGGTGCTTATGTTAGAGCTTGGGCCTTGGTGGCTATAAATAAAGGTGGAAGAATAACTACAACTTGTATTAGTTAAAAAGAGCAGTTTGGGAATTTGAGTCCAATTCAACAAAACTGATTATCAAAACCAGAAAAGACTGAGAAAAATCTGAATGGGAAGTTTTGCTCTGAAGTGATGTTTTTGGTTTGCATCATTTTTGCCACATTAGATAAATAGGTTTTTTTTTTTAAAAAAGAAAGCTTTATTGGGCACTGCCTGATCTTTCATTCCTTTTGTATACCCCACCACTGCTGCTCACAAAAAAAGAACTGTCTCTCAACACTTTTTTGTCATAAGAGATTGAAAGCAATTACTTGCATCTGACCTAGAGCTAAGCATTATTCTAATTTTTCAGTTTAGTCAATCAAAGGAGCAATTATTTGCCCAGTGATAATTACAAAATTCCAACTCTCATCTTGTGCTGGAAACTTTGCTGGCCTTAATTATCCTTGTGGCTATGGTGGCTCATGCATCTGTTGTGCTGAGGTTTTAGTTTGCATCCATGGCAGGGCAATTCTTTATGAAAACCTTGACTCAGGTTTTGCTGCGAACATGGTCAGACCTTTTTATTATGTTTGATTATCGAATATTTTGTATGCTTTTGCACTTATTTCTGTAGGTTGCTCTATAGAGTGAATATGTCTTTCCTATATGCTTTGTTCAGGAAACTCAAACATTTTTGGTGTAACTAAGCTTTTGCCAAGTCATCCATTTTATTTTCTGTGCTGTTAGGAATTTCTGTAATGTGTTGGTAATCATAGAATATGTAATAGAACAAAGCTAATCTCTTTCTTCCATCACTGAAGTGATTTCAGGTCCTGTGTAATACAAGCTGTCAAACAAACATAAAGCTCAAGATCAATGTGAGCAGGACTAGAAATTTTTTGAAGTCATGAATGATTTAGGGATAATTATGTGCCAAAGCTTGAAAATCAGAATATCTTCTATGCTAACACCATTTTTCCCCCTAGCAAAATGAATGTTAAACACTTAGGTCATCTGCTAAATTAGAACAATGATATTTAAATTCAGTTACAAAACGAGCATGCATTTTTTTTTCCCCAACAGTATTTGTTCTTGTTTTCCTTTGCTTCAAACAGGACCCATACACCTTGAGTAACATCTCTATTTTCTTTGGAGAAAATAATCTTTTTAAAATTTCTCATCCATTAAAAAACAGATAGTGAAGATGAATTAACTTATAATACGTATTTCTTCTTCATTTCACTGATCTTCTGAACTTTATTGTTTAGGCCTCACCTGTCTCTGATGCAACAGAAGCAAGAGAATATCATAAATAAGCACAACTTATTTTCTCACAATCTTAATTCTTTCCAAGTGGCTTTAATAAGAGGAAAAAATCATCCAGTGTAGAGAAGTGAGCACTGAAATTTTGGACTTCATTCTATTCCAAGCTCTGAATCTTTAACCAAACCCTTTTACCACTACTAAGGCGTCAACCTACAACCGAGGGCATTTTCGCATGCAATGGAGACAAGAAGGGCACAGACTTTGGAATAAGGTTATAAAATTTAGGGGCAACTCCTACAAAGTCCTGCAACAAAGACACTAAAACACCTGTCAGTATCTCATGGAAATCCTTTAGTGCTTGGACCTGCTGTCTGCAAGTATTTCCATCATGTGTGGTGTCAGAGATGCCCGCCTCTTGGTTTGGAGGTTATCTGAGATGAGTTTGTTCAAACTGTTACTCCTTCCCTGTGCACTTCCTCCACAGTAATATGGTGTGGCATCAAGTGCCATTCAACAGTTTGTCATTTCTGTTGTCATTTCAGGCATTGTCTGGATGGCAGACACAAACTTTGTAATAGCCTCATCCTGCTATTTATTATTTTTGATTTGTCAGCGAAACAGGAGCAAGAAACAGGGTTTTATTGAAAAATGTATCAGTCCAAATATTTCTAAACTGTCTTAGAAGCTTTAAGTTCTAAATAAATAAATAAATAAATAGAAGTGTTTCAGGAAGAATGCTCATAAAGATATGTCATTTGATGTCTATTTTGAAATTTTTGTGCAACTATTGATTTTGTTCAAAAATCTGAACATTTTGAAACTCTATTTATAGCATTTTGTGGATTTTTTTTCTTTTTAACAAGAGAGAACAGAGGCTAATTTCTAGGACCAGCTCAACTTTCCTAGGAACACTCAAATAGCCACTGATGGCCAAAGCAAGAGTAACTTTAGATGTCCTATCAGCTATATAATGACATTTTGCATTCAAGATCTTAATGAAAAAAAAATAAAAACAGGGCAAGACCTTCTGCACATCTTCCCAGGTGCCAGAGATCAAATTTAGCACAGGTCAAATCTTGAAATTAAATAGCTCCTAATGGATTTTTCTTCTATTAATTTGTCTAATTATCTCTTGGATCCTGGTGTACTTTCGTATGCAGCTCCTGAGGTATGAAATCCAAAATTTACTTATGCTTTATGTGAAGATAATATTATCTTGTTTCAGATTTGCTACCTGATAATTTGATTTGATACTCCCTTCATGTACTGAAACAGAGAATTCCCTATTTACCTTCTCAGCGCTCAGTTCTCTCTTAATGTCATTTACCTTCTGTCAGATTCTCTGTTCACCCATTTTCAGGATAAAGAGTCCTAGTGTCTTTAAACTTTCTCTATTTAATCTTCTGTCAAGTGGAAGCCTTCTGACATGTGCTGCTGATGTATGTTCAAATATAGCACTACAGTTGTTTGTGTTACACACGACTGATGGGATGGGAGCATCTAATTTTAATAGAAATAAGATAGACCCCAAAATATTTTTCCCCTCTAAATTATCCAAAATCAAATATCAAAACCAGAGCAATGCTCATTTTGACATAGTTGTATATTGGATCTTTTTGTTGATATCTTTATGATTTCACAATCACTTTCACTATTACTGAAAAGACATCACCTTGAGGGTTTCGAATAAGGGGTGTACTGGATGAATATGATTCACCAGAGCTCTCTTCTTTTGCTTGGCAGGGGAAAAATATGTTCTCAAGATTCTTAGTTATTCCCATGCAATTGAAAAACACTCAAAATGGCTTGGGGCAATGGTATCTTGGGACAAAGCAGTTTGGTAGCGTGGTGGTGTTCTGCCTTCCTATAGCAAAACTCATGCGGCATCCTAAGAAGATCAGATTTGTACATGCTAAGCACTACTTTTTCACAAGTGAGCTGCAAGATTACCACAGTCTTCTTAGGAAGAAAATCCGAGGGTGTAATGATTATGGTGTCATCATTATGTCTTCTTCATTATTAAATATGTTTATAATATTGAAGGAATATAGAGTTAAGAAGATAAAATGGGGAGCATGCAATAAACTCGCAAACAATTAATAAGCAGAGGTGTGTTATTCAGCGGAGCAAATGGAGGGGTTTGTGTAACCCCTTCGGCCCATCAAATCCTTATTCCATGTCACTCTGTCCTGCAATTTGCTTCAACATTTAATATTTTAGGAAAGAGAATAACAAGATTTCCTTTTACAGAAGATTTGAAAGTCGTAGGGCTGAGCCGTGCCCCCTGGAGTGCCTCTGCACAAGGTCTGGTGGTGATGTCTGGGCTGGCTCCAGAGAGCACAATGCTCTCTGCAGCTTCAGAGCGATGAGTGAAGATGTTCAGTGAAGGGGCAGGATTAACCCTCTCCAGAGATGGTGCTGAGAGAGGTTAGCTTCTCATTTCCATCATCTGGTATAATTAGCATTGCACTTGGTGAGAAGCTGGGACCATGAGTCATTAGAGAACAGGTGTAATTTTTGAGTCAGTCTAAACTCTCACCTCAGTCTAAATGTCCCTGGGGCTCTGTTCCTGCTCCCCAACTGCGTAGCAGATTGTAAAAGTTTGAATTAGACTGGCATAATAAATGCCAACTGTTAAAACTGGTAGTTCTTGTAAGGCCCCAGGACTCTCAAGCATTTGTTTTATCACAAGAGGAGAGGCAGAAGTGTGAGATTAATCTCTGATTGTGCAAAACCGCCAGCCAGCTTCCTTGTGGAATGGAAGAAGTTATTCCCCAAAAGGTTCTGCATAATAAAGTAAAAGATAAACTGCTTTATACTTCCCTTTCGGAAGAAGAGAATATATGGTAAACATATACATTCATGATCTGGGGAGCTCATGTTAAAAATGCCATAGCGCAAACTGATGATGGCCCTAGTAATCTGCTCACGGTGGGAGCTGGTATCCCATGAAGAGCTCTGGGAGTCGCTGGTATTTGCATTAGTGATCAAGGGAGGGTCTGTGCTCAAGCTTCATGAACAGTATAAACTCAGCAGTGACACTGGTGGACAGAGGCGTGCATTCAGATGAGGCTATTTTGGCTAATGAAATTCAATATATACCAAGTGAACTACTTAAAGTCTTCCTGTGTACAGAGCACTGAATATTCATTCTTTTTCCTCTTTCAATTATCTCTGTTAATTCGTGCTAATATTTGCAGTGGATCTATTGTGCTGAAATGCAAGGGAGGCTGAATCATATCCAAGGTTAAGGTAGTCTTAGGGAAGCTATTTTGTATCCAAAGGGAAATTCAGTGAGAAAGACAACACATTTGCTCCACCAACTAGAAAAACAATTTGAAGTAAATGCTGTACTAGAATGTTCTCCCTGGAGCTGATGATGTGGCTAACAGAAGCAAAAAGCAACATAAGACTCAGTTCTCTGCAGGGAGCTGTTTCTGGGAGAAGAGAAAAAAATAATAATAATTTAAAAAAGCACCACTTTTTCCTTGATTAGCTATTAGGGATGGGAGAGGTGAAAAGAGATTGTCTTCTGAGTATAGATGGCAAAGGGAGAGAAGATGGTGCATTGAGTGATACTTGCTGCTCTGTGTCAGATTCCAGTCACAGTTCAGGAAATCATTTTAAGAGATTCAGAAATAAGAATCAACCAACTGTCATTTTATCCAGTTAATAGACCTATCCTCTTTCCTTCCTTTGGCTCAGTATCTTCTCCTTAGAATGTGGCTAATGATTCATCTCACACGAGTATTATGATCCTTTTAATGGCAGTAAATTAGGATGAATGTTTTAGATGGAAGACATCAGGAAAGTGCAGTACTACAGTTTTTACTCTTGCTTGCTGTAGATTATGCTTTCATTAGTGCTGGGAATATGATAATCCAGTCTAAATAAATCCAGTGAAATGCTAAAAGCTTATTTCTTTACAGTAGGGGGTTAGAGTCAGTGGGCAAGATGTTGTGGCAGCAATTTACAGTGAACCATCCCAAAAGGAAAAGTCTCCCTGCTAACTACACAGTAGAAGAAAATGACACCAACTCAGTGATAAATCCTGTGCCAGACATAACCACTGCTATACATCAATGGCAATATGATCCAGCTGCAAAGCCTTGAGATTTTTGTGACTCCTTTATTCCATGGCCCCAGTAAAAACAAAAATTCCTGTAGACAAAAGGAACTGATTTCTGAATTGCACATAAAGATATTTTGATATAATCACATTCCTAGGCAATCATACCCTTTCTTCTGTTGAATTTCCTTGAGTGAGAAATTCTTTGTAATGCACTAGTAGTACTCTGCCAATATTGGTATTGTAAAAAATAACACTAGTTAAGAAAGCACTAGACATACTTGGGAAAATGTCTGGGCCAATATACACTAAAACAGCACAATGTATGGAGAGTCCATTTTCATTAAAAAGAAGTTTGACTTCATTTCTTCCTTAGGGAGGACTGTTCATTGTGAAGACTCATGTGGTATAACTGTGTAGAAATTACTTGTGTGTATATATTAGGGAAGATGTTAGTCAAATATAGCCTAATTTTGAGGCTGATGGAGTTATTAATATTTGTTCAGAGAAGTAATTCTATTAGCTCCAAATGATTATTTTGAGTTTCTAAAGAGGTCAAGGAATTTAATTATCCAAGGCAAATCTAAATTCCTCCGTGCATATTTGTACATCATATCTCTGTCGTGAGAGATAATTTCTTAAGTAACTTGTCCACATGTACCAGACTTGTCCAAATGTACTGCAAAGCAATATATAGTGTTATATTATGGTCAAGGGCAATATTAACAAACTCTTTGTCCTGCAGATATTTTTATGGGTAATATAAACTTACAGCTTTGACAACATGTCTTTTTCTGCTATTGGCACAGGTATCACATGCCACAGTCTGCTAGTTAATTTGTACTGGCCATTCAATGAGCAAGGACATAGCTTAGCTCTGCTTGCATGGGTTTTTTCTGTATTTTTTTGTTGTTGTTGTTTTAATTGTTTTCTAGTCTATGCCTGCAGATACTGTACAGAGACTGACTTTGCTAGTTGCTGCCTTGGGCTAATGGCATCTGGAGATTAGAATCTGACCTCCAAATTGACAAATCATTTTAATCTGATCAGAGGCACAGCTTTATGCTTATCATATCAAATTAGCTTTCCATTACAGAGAAGCTAAGCAGGTTGTATAGTGCACATCCTTGGTTAGATCTCAGGCACCTATCCATACATAAGGTTGTGCTTTTCATTGCAAGGTCTTTGCAAGAACGGGTCTTTAAAAGACGTGGCACTTTTGTGTTTGGAACATTCATTTTCCTTATCCCAAAACACATTTACAATTTTGCTGGGTCTATAGTCAAAAGCTTATTGAAGTAGTTAGCAAGCAAGGGTGATCCAGAGAGCTCTAAATCAAAGGGCTTAATTGTTACACCACACTGAATTCTCATGTGCATGATCTCAGTGATGATACAAATAGACGTCCCATTGCTTTAGTGAGAGTACAATGAGTTTTGCTTTGTGGAGAGATGACTTGATTGACTTCCAACCAAGTTATTTTGCTTAGTTGACTTAGGTTCACTTACCTTCCATGCACCTCACTTTCTGGACTTCCAAATGTTGAGTAAAGTTGCACTGCTTGGAGGGAATGGGGCTAAACTGATACCTTTCTTTTTCTTTCCCAGAATACATTTTCCTTGGACACAAAGAAGAAAGGCAACATTTGACACTTTTCTTTTTCTTTTTTTTTCCAGATACAGAAGAGTAAAAAAATACATATATAAAAAAAGAGACTACAAATTTCTTTCATCATTTTAGCTGAGCTTCTTCATTCCTGTTCTCCTCCTTCCACAAACACCAGTTTCTGGGGAAGGCGTTAAACAACTTTCAAAACACTCCTCCTCCCACTGGCTATTTCACAATTAATGACTCTGGGTTCTAGGGTGGGGGTCTTGTTTTGAGGGTTGATTTTATTTTTGTTTGTTTGTGTGTGTGTGTGCACATTTTTGTTGTTTTGGGGAGCTTTTTGTTTAAAATAATCTGTTGGTTTCCTGATGCAAGTGGTTCCATTTCCTGGACAGGTCAAGAAAATAGATGAATGTCATCATCAGAAGTCAGTATTGTCCTTTGCTGTGCTTCAGCCTGTGAAACCTCCACATTATGATGATGCAAAAGAATATCAAAAATCATGGGAAGAAACTTGATAATACTTCTTTTTTTTTCTTCTTTTTCCCAAGAGTCTTTCCAACTGCCAGTAGACAAAGAATTTGACTTAACTCTTATCCTCATGATAGAAGATTTTGTGCATAGGAATGGTGAATTTATAGCATTAATTGACATTTTTTTAGATTGTGGTGCTTTCCCTGCGTGATAGCAAAATGTTTTTTGTTTGTAAACTGCAGGTAAACTCACTCAGTCCTTGGTTTTGATGTGTTTTTGCAGTTAGTGAAAGGAAAGAAGAGTCGACTAAAGTGGTATTCCCTTGGGGTAAATTTTGTTATCAACCTCTGAGTGCATGTACTTCTTCATCTGTCTGCCTTAACTAGAGATTGCAGATAATGAGTTGTTTCCCACATTTGTTCATGGGCTGCTTGTAAACACTCTTTTTGTCTGACCTGAAGACCTAAGGAAGGAAGGGCAGCAGGGAATCATATAGATCAATTCTTACTTTTATCTCAGTGTGACATGTCTTTTATCACTGATTGAATGGAAACTCCAAAGGAAAGTCCAAAGAAATGTTATTTGAAAAATATGGATAGAGAAAAACAAAATGAAACAGTATGTCCTAAATACACCGCTGGAGTCGATAGATTTAACTGTCGCATCTGGTGGAGCTAGACACATGAAAATAAGTCATCACGTGGCCCATTTTGAAGAGGAAATGTTAAAAATACCTCCCTCAGGCCTTCATTCAGGAAAGAATCTATTTTTATGAAGTGTTAACCATTTATATAAGTGCTTTTCTGACTTGGGATCTTTGTAGGGATGCAGTTAATTATAAGTAATTTTACCTGTCTGTGTGGAAATCAAGACATGCATATATATATATGTATATATGCATACACTTGTTTTTTGCCTGACTCACTTTTCATTTACCATGCAGTCTTGCTGTGCTAATTATATATGTATTTTACAAGGAACTAGACTGCTGTCATAGCTCTTCACTACATAGAGAACATGCAAAACCCTCGCTTAGGCAGGTAATTCTTTCTCATGTTCAGAAGCACTTGGATTTTACCAGCAGTCGGTAGTAGAGCTAGAGTCTCTGTTCTTGCTTAAACTGCACATACAGGGATGAACTTCACGTAATGCTAGCAAAAGTCACAGCAGTGAAGTCGGATTGTATCCACATTTCAACATGAGTACTTTCTCACTCAGGAGTGTTTTTATCTAGGCTTTTGATTATTGCGGCTAGAGACATTTTAAGTTCTCTTGTTTAGGCAGCAAAGTTTAATTTAGATTAGATTCATGCTATGAAAAGGTTGCACTTAACTCCATATTTTCAGAAGGAAGACTTACAAAAAAAGTTCTTGCAGCTCTCAGAACTGGCAGTTAACTCTACTGTATCAGCCTGTTTAAGTAAAATAAATATAAGGGCACAGTATGTTCCTGTTTGTGAGCTCCTGGTTCGGTGGTAGCTCTGTGCGCATATCTTGGATTAGACATGCTGAGAAAGAAGGGCTGCTGAGAGGACAGCAGCCTCACAGGCAGTACAGTGTGTGCTCCCCATCATGTGATGAGGAAAGGGCCTTATCATCCCACAGCACTTTCCCACCTCCCCTCCCATCCACCATGAGCATTTAGCCCTGGTAAGGAGGCTAGAATTGAGACCCAGCCTTGAGCAGGCTCTTTAACAGGATATCAGTGAAATATTTTTAACACAGAACTACATAACACACTGGTGACTCACTCCCTGAAGTGAGAGGGAGCATACCCTGATTAAGAGCTTGGTCAGTGGAGCAGAATTTAGGTGTTTTTTTTCTTTTTCACATTACCCTTATATAGTGTACAGTGATTGAAAATGCCTTAGGTCATGCAGACCAGAATAATTTTAAAATGAAAATCTTTTTTCATCATTTACTTCTGATACTTGTTTTCTTTCTTTCTGGGACTGACTCCTTTCAGATAGTGAAGCAAGACTGCTTTATTCACGTCTAGTCAATCCTTGCTTCTGCTCTTCACTTTGACAAAGGTGTGAAATTAGACTGGAAAAGGCTTTTCCATGACTGTCCAGGTTATTGACCACTGTCAGAAACTAACAAGGGACTTGGTGGATTTGCCATCTCTTGGGGCTGCATATCCAAACTGGTGCTGTTCTACAGACATGCAGGAGTCAAAATAGTTACTGATCTCAGCACACAGGTATGCAGTAAAATGTTTTGCAGGTGGACAGAACTAGATCTAAGACTTTTCTCTTTAAGAAGTATGGTACAGTGATACAGTATTTTTTAAAATATTTTTTTACTGTCACTTACAAAAGTCCCAATTATTTTTTTCTATTAGCTGAAAGTGAAATATAGAAATTAAGATCCTACGAAGAGACCTGACCAGATGGAAACATCTGTCATGGAGTATCTTCCTGGGATCACACCTACATTACTCTGCTCTGATTATCCACCACTCTGGAGCACTCTGCAGAATTGTGCTAGTGCATTATGAGCCAAGGAATGGCATGTTAAGACACCTCCCAGTTAAACTAGAGATCAGCCACTGTGCGATTGTGTAAAAAAAATAATAAAAGTGAAAAAAATACAGTATGGCTTTCTCTTATTTTATTCTACCAAAGAGAAAAAAATAGAATTAGGTCTATAACAACTAATATTGTGACTTCTGCTTGTAAAGAGGATTTCTTCTGCAACATCCTTACCTAACCTTCCTCTGGCTGTATAGAAATTATTTTCAGATGCTTTCTGTTTCCAGCATCTGTAAGACTATGCAAGAAATAAATAACAGAGGGAAAAAAATTGAGAAAAAGAAAATATGCTGGGCTCACGCTGAAATGCTATAGATGTACTTGGAAATACCTACAAGTAGACACCGCAGATCCTTTGGGGACAGAGAGCACCTTAAGGAATGTGGTGTGCCCTTAAAATGTCTCAACAGGGGCACCAGAAATCTTTTACCTCTTGGAAACAGTGGTGTAATGAAGGACAGAGAATACAGATTTATCACTCCCTTAAAACAGGGAAGATGCTCTAGGTGACCCTGCGTGTGCAGGGAGGTTGGGCTAGATGATCTTTAAAGGTCCATTCCAACCTTAAGGATGCTGTGATTCTGTGTTTACACCTATTTTAAGTATATGAAATTATTCCAGCTAATATTTTCTCCTTTAATCTTGAGAGAGACCTTTCTCTGATGGTGACTTTGCACGTGAGTTCCTGATTACACAATGTTAAACAAAACAAAAAATGTTGCTAGGCTGGTCGTTGCATAAATGCCTCAAAGCGTGGTAGTTCTCTGATTTAAACTGTTTTTTCTTCTCTCTCTTTTTTTTTCCTGAGACAACAGTCAAGAAGTGTTCCCATATGTGAAAAAAAGATTTGTTTATTCTAAACTTTTTAGATTAAAATGGCTGTGATGCACCCTTCCAAAACCAGAGGATTAAGTACTTATGCCCACCAGTTTTCTTTGCAAGCAACACAACTTCTTTTATTTAAGTTATATGATAAGATTCATGAGTTTCTTTATAAAAAAGATGATGCATCTCATTTTTGCTTTCCATGTTAGGGAAAAAGGATAGTTGCTATTTTTTCCTGCAGCAGCAAGAAATAGGAGATTAAAAACATTAAAAAAAAATAAAAATGAAACCATACTCCAAAGTAGTCAGTCTGAGCAGACTAATACCTAAATTGTGGCCTCTTATGTAGCTTCAGCTGCTATTTTTTCATGCAGTAGGATGTATAGTAAGAAAATAAATCTGGAATTTGGGAGTCCGGTCTCTCACTGGTGAAAGGAAGAGGCAAGTTCTTCTTTCTCATAGCTTTGTTTCTTAAACATAAATATATGGTTGAAAACAAACTTTCCAAAATGTAGTTGCTTATGTCAGAAAAAAAGTTTTTCACAGCATACCATTTGAGTATAGAGTTTTTAAATATGCAAAGGTTATACATACTCAATCTAGAATCAAAAAGATTGAACTAAACAGTTTTAGCATGGTAAAGAAAGCTACTTTGTAATCAGAAGATCCATGATCTTGCCAGGCTGAAAGGAGCAGCAAACATTTTCACAGTTAGTCCTTGCAGATTCTACAGAGGATCTCAGAAATTGTTTTTAGTTAAAAAGCACTGTAATCTATTTAGATTAGAAATGATGAGAACTCACTAAGAAAGTACTCTTTTGGCTCCGAATAGAATCAGCTAATCAATCTCCAGGATCTCATGAAATGATCTTAAATATTTCTTGTTGGCTCATTTTCCTTCACAGATCATTTTGTAATGATGAAACTTATCACCCTTGGGTGATCTGTATGTTGGCTATCTATACTCAGTGAAAGACAGCATGCTCAACCCCTTTCCTTTTATTTTTTTAAAATCTCTTACCTCCTCCAATAATTAAAAGCAAAAGAGTGTCCCTATGCTTTCTCCTGGGTTGAACCAGTGGCGATGTGAGATGTGTGCTGGTCCCTTGTTTGAAAGCCAGCATGCAAATCCGGTGGCACCCCAACCGACACTATTATTATATGTTATATTATATATATTATGTTTTGATTGTATTCCGTAGACTCTGTGTATGTTGCTGGAGAAAGCAATGTCACTGCTGGTCAGGTAGAAAGGAGAAAACAGGTTTTCACATTTCTGTGGTGTAAATTCTGCTTTCACTGAGGAAGGTAAAGATGCTTATCCCACAGGATGTGCAGGTCTGCCTCAGTCTCAGTTTAACGTCAGGTGTATGTCCTACTGTGATCCTCACTTGGCTTTCACAGAGAAATTAGTTTTCTAATCCCAAGCCACCCTTTCCCTGCCTTAGTGTTGTGGTCAAAGAATCTGCATAGCCCATGTCTATTGATGATGACACTTTTCTGTTAAAATGAAACGTGGTCCATGCATTTCCAGACGGCTGGGTCTGTCTTTTCTCCTTGTGTTTTGATTTCCCTTTTCTCCTAACCAAACATAGTGATTTCTGATCTGTACCCCAGAAAGACTGTGACAGTTTGTCAGCCCCGTGCCTCTCTTAGAGGCGTGAACTCTTTGCTCTGGTGACTTGAGCAGTGGGTGGAAAAAAATGGAACTACTTCCAAGCAAACTGGCTCAGGACTTGAAGCAATGAAGGCCTCCCAATCCAGAGCCCAGTCTTGGCTAATTTGCTTTAATATCTAAACACACAACAGCACTCACTCTCAAACCTCCTGGGCATGTTCTTGGCGTTTTGCATTCTTTTGACTGCTTCCCAGTGCATGTGTATAGGCTGTTGTGTTCTCGTAGTCCCCCAGTTTTAGAAACTATCCAGTGGTAGGAGGAATATATGTAATCCCATTGGCTCTGCTAGTGGTTGTAGGAGTGCATAGATCAAAAAAGAACTGCTTATGACCATTGGGGTTTTCTAGTGACAAAACCTAGCAGTAGAATGGCAGAGTGGGCGTTTTCCTTTTCTTCTTGCTTGGATGATATTTTTATACAATTTTATATGCAATTTTTTTAAATATTTGCTATTTTTATTGTAAGGTTCTGGTTGGAGTTTTACCAGAACTTCTGGTTGTCTACAGGCCCAGATTCTCACAGGAGTAATTTCCTCCCCTTACCT
>JAUBOD010000256.1:3048021-3058389 GCA_032353885.1 Nothura maculosa | reverse complement strand
TTCAAGTTTAAACATGTACATTTTCATGGCTAATTCACTACTGATGTTCATCTCAATCTTTCAGTCTTTTCAGGACTCCAGACTTGGGTGAGTAATTTGTGCTCACCCAACCTCACAAGGAGACGTAGGTTCAGATTGCAGAGATGTGTATTTGAAATGAAGCTGAGCCACGATGCCCAGGCAATAAGGTGATAAGATGCTTTTTCACTTGGGGCTTTCTGCTCCTTGAGGCATCTCCGGAGACCCTCCTGGGGCAACTAGACTGGAGAGCTTCCAGGAGAGAGTACCAAGCACTGTAATGTGAAGGGTGAAGCACTCAGCAAGGCCGTGGAGAGGTGCAGGCTGGGAGAAATGGTGTGGGCATTTTCTGAGATCTATCAGAGTGCCCAGGCTGCATAACTTCTCTGAAGCACCTTCATATCAGAGGAAAGTTCTGCTCTTCAAAAGGACCAGCTAAAATCTTGAAAAGGTCTACCATGAATACTGATGTAAGTTTATTGATGCTGCTTGTGCCAGTTCCAACAGGATGGCTCCTGTGACTTTGCACATTATGCAGATATTTGTTTCTGTTTTGCTGCTCATATCACCACAGAAGCAGAAGCTAACTGCCTTAGGTAAGTACGATATATATTTCTTTCATGCTATGCAGAAATTTCTCTATAGGACTAAAGCTCTTTTAGCAACACAGAGGCTTAGGTGAGAATCACCTGCCCAGATATAGATCAGCTGATATCAATATAATCCAAGCAGGAATGAGCTTGATAATAGGAGATAATAACTGAGAGATAATAAACTCGGGGAAACCCTTATCTTTTTGCAGTGAGATAAGTTCAAAGCAGTGATTCTAAGAAGGATGATAATAGAGGTTGGTATTTTTTCTTGTATTTGAAATTGTATTAAGCCTTCCTGCAGAAAAGGAGAACTTAAGGTCGGAAGATACTAATCTTTCAGCTTGCTCAGATTCTTAGCTGGTATGAACTATCATGTGTAAATATACTTTGACTAAATCAAGACTGACATTTATTTTCTTTCAGCACCAATATAATTCTTCGTTCCACCTTAAAAATTGTGTCTCATATAAAAGCAAGTTGCTATCATGGTCCCTTAGCCCTCAGTAGAAGAATAAGGCTCTCCTATACCACAGGTCTTCTTTCACAACAGCAAAACAGTGTATGTCTTTATTCTGATTCTATTCATCTTCTGAGTCTCTGAATACATGCTGAGTTGGCCTATTAGCAACTTTTAGGTCTTGTAAATATTTCTGTATTTAATCATTGCACTTTGTTTGGGTTATTTGGGTGAGATCCAAAAGAAACATGGTTGTCAGGGAGAAGGGCTTTCAAGGTCTGTCAACAAAAAATCTGATTTGTAAAGGCATGAAATAAAACTTCTAATATCTCAGTGCCTTCTTTAAGGAAATTATACCAACATGGAATTTTAACCTCCAGTTGCAAAAACTAAAAATTTTGCAGTTAACTGGCTCATAAGTATAGATTATGTCTATATTTCTATACTTGCTTTGATGAACTTTGCTGTGTTGTTTACATGAATATTATTATTTCAAGTATTTATTGGTCCTATTTTAAATACTGTCTCGCCAATAAACAAACAAAATAAAAAGTGCACTTTCTTGCTATCAGATGTCCCATAATAATAATAATAATAATAAATCTAGTCTGTTTTATGCTTCAATATATCATCATTTATTGGAAGCTTGTTGGTTACAACTCAAAGCTGAACATTTGCGAATAGACTGCATTCTTATGAAAGATGCTGGGTCAGTCACTGTGGCAAATGAAGTCCTAGCTAGTGTGTTCCTCAGCTGTTTGCCTAAGGGTGTTAATAAAGTAACTGAGTTCAGACTGCCAGGTTGGATAGTCTTTAACCTCTGTGCTAAGGTCCTGAAGGATCCATCTAGCAGTGCGGCTCCATCTAGCATACAGAGCTATTAAGGTAAGCAGAGAACTATTCAGTCCTACCTATTTTGTATAATATTCTACAGGTACCCACCTCTGTTTGTTTGTACAAATGCTGAAGCCTGTTACTAGCTGTAAGAGCAATTCTTGGCTGAGTCAGTGAATTAACTTATTTATTAGGTAAGAAGCCTAATGCTATTTTACCTTTCAGTATGCATGTGATGATTGAGTAATGCTGTTCTTTTTACTCAATTCTGAATCCTTCACTTTGATTTCCAGTCTTCTCAGCTTCTCCTAACTGACAAGCTAGGACTATTTTCAAAGCACATATCAAGAGAAAAAAAAATAGAGTAAAAGGATTAAGTATCCAATTTATTAATCTTTCACCTGCATAGGAACAAAACTTTTGAAAGAAAAAAAATAAAACCCAAAAAACAGACTATACTGGTACCACAGGCAAATGTTACACTTCCAGTATTGTTCCTTTCTGAGAACTTTGCCTTAATCTTTGCTTAATGTGTCACTGTTTTCCTACTAATATAAACCTACCTTTTTCTCTTTACAAAGCTATGAGCAGATAGAGGCACAGGGAGTGTTTGCTTTGCTTTTCAGCAGCTCTAATCTCGATTCTTTCTCTCCCACACTGTTTATCACTTCAGTTTTGCACGTGGGAATTTTCATTGCAGTCAGCATTATTCCGGCAAATAAAAGCTGGACTAATGAGGCAAAAAGTCAGGAGAAAAATACAGTTTTGAGTCTCTAGTTGATGTTCTATATCCTAGGGAAATGAAAGGGAGGAAAAGGCAGGCATCTACCTCATACGGTACAAGCACAGTGTGTGTAACCAAGAAAGAATGGCCAGAAAAAGCACTGCCTTGTGCTAGCATCCACTCTGGTAACTAGTGCCAGCTACACTGGGTCAGCAATACCATTTGTGTTGGCCCTTATCACTGTGCTATGGAAAACCTGATTTGATCTGAGATCCCTGTAGACAAAAGTATTGGAAAACGGCTCTTCATCTACCAAGGGAATTCTTCCAGCCCCACGTGTAAATGAATTTTCTGTTGTCTCCTCTGTTGCTTCCTGGGATTTCATGAGATGCAGATAAGCACTTGAAGATAATTTAAATTCAAGTGCATACTTAAGAAAATTATTATTTATAAAAATGAATGGGCTTTTTTTTCTCTATGCGCTGCCACTTCGAATGACCCAGAATTATTATTTACATAACATTATTGGAGATATTGCTATGATCTTAACTAGGTGTTGTGTCTCCATCCTTTTCTTCATCTTCCATAATCACTGTTCGCTTTTCTTCTGTAAGCAGCTTAGTGCCTTAAAAACAGAAGGCAAAAGAATACAAAAAAGAGGAGAGAGAGAGAGGAAGGAAAAAAAGAGCTAGTTAAAACACAATCTCTTTAGAAATAAAGATCAAGTTAAGGAAAACTTTTCTGCTCTAATAATTCAACTCTAATATAGCTTTTCAGATATCATGGGACTTCATTTATTTTGGCAAATCATTCCCTTGATGTCTAGTGAACTAGATTTGGACATATATTATTAGCTAAAATTATCAGTCAGTCTTAAATCCAGCATAGTTCATCTACCTGTGAAAGCAAACACACTGAAGTTTCTTTTAAGAACCTGTTTGCTAAAAAAGTTAAGGAAATTATAAAAAAGAAAGTGATTGCATGATGAAATAAACATTGTAATTAACCTATGGAACTGATTCAGTCTATGTGATCAAGGTTATTCATGATTCTTTTCAGTAACGTAGATTCTAAAGGGAACAAATATTAAAATGGTACATGCCAAGTATGATTCTCTATTCAATATCAATATATTCAGTATCATTAAATTGCAAAAGGAATAGAATTGAGCTCAATATTATAACAGATTCACCCACTAAAGACTCTGAGCCACTATGTGAATAGGTTTGGGATCCAAATAAGCTTTGAAGTGTATCTATCTTGTGAAGTGAGAAGAAAAACCATTCATAAGGCTTCATCTCCATCATGAAAGTGCTGAAGAATTGTATGACATAATATTGAAAGGAAATTTGATTTCACAGTTAAAGCATGGGAAGGTGATTCAAGAAAACTGGCTCCTCTGTTACTGATGTGCTATGGGGCATACCTTCCCATGTGTAAATATTTCCTTCTTCCAAAGTCTTTCCCTATTATCTATTTAGGTTATAGACCATATTGTCCACAAGTATATCTGTATCTATATCATACTTAAACAATAAGTCTTCCTTTTATGGCAGACCTTGGGAATTTTATGTAATTTTATATGAATTATTTCAACTAATCACTTTATTAATCAAATAAATAATAAAGCTGAGGCCACTATTTTAGATAGGCAATTGTTGTTGATCCCCATTTTAACTGATTATGTTGGTTTTGCCTGTTCATAATATAAAGCAATAGACCACTGAGATATATTTTCTGTCTACTTTTCTTGAGGTGGAGATTAATATAGTCTAAAAACAGGATGAGGGTAACCATTGAGTCGAGACCAATGAAATCCTTCTCTAATTCCGTCTCCTACTGTTTGCTCTTAGTCTGCGCTAACCAGCTGAGTTGTTCTGTCAAACCAACCTGTTTTGCTTTTTTTCTTTTGCATTGAAAACCCCTGCACAGTGAAAGCTTTCAGCCTTCATAAAGTCTGAAAATAGAGCAATACCACACAGGAAGATTTTCTTCAGCTTTGGAGTCTTTTCAAAAGGTGATGAACTGGAGAAAATGTTAACCTATACTGCCCTTAATTTAAGTGCTGCTTTATCCATATGCAGTTCTCATCAAGTAGCTTGTTTCAATGAGACTGTGAAGTAAGCTGAAAGGGGTGAATGAATATTATTTTGCAACACAAAGAACTGGATTTGAATGGTAATTTGAACTGCTCTTGGGTGAGTGATTAACTGCTGTTGTTACCTACTGAGAATGAGGCTGATTTTTAGAGATGGAAGTAAATGTTCCCCATCTAGACTTCTGTTCATGTATAACAAAAATAGAAGCACTTTTTTGTTCCTTTTGTCCTTAAATATATATTTTTTTCTCTCCAGTGACGCATTTGGGAACAAGAGAAACACTCACTTTACCTTTGCTCAAGTGAAATACTCTTGAAATGTGAAGCTACAATGGATTTTTCATGAGAGAAACAGCCTAACTTTTGGGTAAACTCAGAAATGAAATAATGACATAAGGAATACAAGCTGTGTTTTATTTTATGATCTTGTCCAATGTCATTCATCATTATTATTTAAAATAAAAACACTGAGAAGAAGTAGTTCTGATTTCTTAATTCTAGCACTCAAAACTACCCTTACAGAGTGGATGTTAGAGACAGCTGGAATGCAGCAGCCAAGCTGAGGCCTCCTGCAAGACTATGCTTCATTATCAACACGTATTTTTGTTGAATAATATACTCCAGATGTTTCCAACAGTATTTAAGATGCAAAGCTCACAAGAGGACAGAGTTGTAGCCTACAGTTGTATGGTCTTAACTTTCTGGATCATGGACCATTAGCAACTTCATGGACAACTATATGCATTTAACATCAACTGTTTAATATTGAACAATAGAAGGACAGATGGGATGCCTTAACTAGAATTATTTCTATACCAGTAGAAAAAAAGAGTTTTTTTCTTTGATGGATGCCACTGAACATTTGTGGACAAAGTGTTCTTTGTTGAATTTATTTTGGGAATTTTTGGTCAAGAGGAGCAAGCAGGATGCTGGAATTATGAAAAATGGTTTATCCTCCAAACACATTATAAGTATTGGCAGATTTTTCTATTATTTTCTTCCAAAAGATCTGACTTAAGAAATGAAATAAAATGTAGTCATATTTTTGTAACCAAATTGACCAAATGGAAGCCCACAGAGACATAAGAACTGATAGTAGGGAGCTCAGCTATGGGCGGAAGAAAAAGTTGGCTATAAATCAACTGTTTGGCAGGTGCCACCCAATTCTAGACCTCTCAGAAGAGTGCCAAGATGGCACTAGCTGCACTTGCCTGTTTACAAACCACTTTGAAAGCTCAGGGGCACTTCAGTCATATCACCTGCACTGAAAAGGGGAAGGAGGTGCTGATAAACTGCTCTGCTTGTGTTTGTGCTCATTACTCAGAGACTTTCTCTGAGGGAGAGTAGCAGAGGAGGAGCGCTGGAGCATGGAGCAGGAAGAGGGTTTGAAAACGTGGTTTTGCTAGTTATCTCTGATCTGATTAAGGAGCCCAAAGCAGCCACATTTCAGGAAGTGTATTCCACTAATTACACAGGTATTTGCACTCTTGCTTAAACCTAGAGCTTAAAGAGTTCTTAGAAATCCTTCAGTTAATTGAATACATTGCCAAGTGGGGTTGGCCAGAAAGTGTTTTCCAGGTTGGAATACAGACATTAGATCTGATTTAAATCCTTCAGTGTCACGTGAAGTGTGGGAAACATTACAGTTCAGATTTCAATTTTTTTTACATTTTTTTTTCCATATGAAAGCCTGAATTTTCAGGCTTTCCAAATGACTGACTGAAAGAGACCTGGCCACTAAAAGAGATCTCTGTTCCTTGGCTCTTTTGTATACTTAAAGCATAATGGTATGTGAGGCACTTTAGTAAGAGTTTGATGTCTGAATGAATTTAGAATTACAGTCACAGTGTTTTGTGTCCCCCATAATCTGCCATTTAACTTGGCTAAAGAATGAATTTTTCTAGTCTGCAGTAGACTACAGAGAGACATAGAATCCTTCAGACAATAATGTACAGATCCTAATTTAGCAGCCACTTTTGAACTTTTTCCCATTTGTATTTGCTCCCTATCAGTGCAGGAATTCTCTAAGGATTGACCTATATTAGGTGTTTGCAAGGTGTAGAGCTGAGTCTACTTCTCACTTGCATCACATGAGGCCTTGTACATGCTTGTGATTTTGGTCACTTTTTATGGCCTGCTTGACTGTTTTTTATTTGTGGTAGAGCCTCTGACCATCCAAGAAGGAAAAGAACAGTCCTCAAGTGTTCATAACCAGCTGGTTACAATGGAGAGATGTAATGCAGGTGCATATGTGCATGTTCATATCCACATTTACAACAAAATGTCTTGTATGGACAGCTGCTTAAAAAGATAAGCTCAGATACTGCAAACAGTTATGTTTTGTTTTGTTTTGTTTTATATCATTTACAATACATTTGGAATCGTAGCATTTGGGATGAATCAGAAGCAGAAAGAGAAAAAATCCTCAACAAGAGGTGGCAGGAATAAACATGAAGCTAATACTGCCTACCTCCAGTAACACCATTAACAGGGAGATGGGGACAGAAAGGCCTTTTCATATTTATTTAGCACACATAGACCTGCTGGGACTTCTCAGGTCTCTGAGTCTATAATTCAGATGCTATTTTGCACAGCAGTTCCACAAGAGCTCAGTCTGTGTATTCTCTGTCTGCTGCCTGATGGGATAACCCTGAAAGTAAACAAATAGTAAATATTGGACTAGCCCTTAGCCACAATGAGTCACTTTCTCATGGAAAGGGATGGACTCACTGCCACCGACTTCTAACCAGCAGAAATCTCTATGTTGGTGTGTACCTTGAAAAGAAAAATATGCGTCTGTGAAGTAGGGAGGGAATCAAATTCAGGCATTCAAACTCCTGAGCTGCTCTGCTGCTGACACAGGTCTGCCAGAGGGAATCAATGATTAGAAAATGGACTGAGAAAATGGGATATAGTAAAGCTGCCAGCTGGGCAAGGCAGCATTCAGCAGGCTGCCGTGATAGTCCATGCTGATTGCTGGAAAGTCACTACACCACTAGGTTAGAAAGAGTCATTTAATAGAAAAAAATACATCAGTTCCTAAGATTTCCATATAAAGCAATGCATGTTTTGAATTTTGTCATGCATTTCAAGGTCCCTGCATTTCTTTCTCTTTTTTTATGCTTTCTTTTGTTATTTTTGTTATTGTCTCCCTTGACTACCAGTGAATTTGGGGGTTTGTAATAGCATGTTACTGTTAACAAATAATTTATATTAGCGTCTTTTTCCTTTCCAAATTATTCAGAGCTTAAGAAGAAACCTTCAAGGGATGTAAGAAGTGGCATGATTCAACTTTCTCCCTTAACTGTCTACTTGAGATAACTAAGGTTAGACAGTTAAAGCAATAAGTGACTAGATGTTAATCCAGTCAGAACTTTGTAGATCCATGTAAAGAAAATAATCCAGCCTTGCTGCACCCTCTTAAACAACAAGCATATTTAAACCAAGAGTCAAACATCTCAGCAGCAGCCACACGTTTCTTCTGTGTTTTCTATCATCAAGCATGTTTCACATTTAGATTATCTTTCTCTGCATAACCCTGAGATCCAAGGCACATATGACATCTTCAGAAGTGCTACAAATATCCAAAGAACACATAACATCTTTAGAAGTGCTACAAATGTCCAAAGATTTGATAAACTTTGCCTCTGCTTCTGCTTCTGATTTGATCCCTAAAATATTACATTTTTTTCTGCTTATATCGTGTGAATTCATTTTGCTAAATAACTTCCTCCAGCAATTATATGAGCAGTTTGTTATCAATGCTTTGTATTGAATATTCCAAGCTGGAGCACTTGCAGTTGTTTTTTTTCCCCAGCAAATGGTCAGACCAGGATTCCGGTGACTCACTTATAGCAGCTCTAATTCTGCAGGCCAGGGGATGCTCGAGTTCAGTTAGTGTATAAAATAGCATGTTTTGCATGGGCACATCAGTTTGCAAGTCACGACTATTTGGTACAATTACTGCCCATCTCTGGAAACCTCAGACATACTCATCTTTGCTCTTGGGAGTCTCATATTGGTAAATAGAAGGCTGTTTATATGAAAAATTAACCTACACGTTTCTGGAGGTGAGAAGAGAGTTATGAAGGATAAGATTGATAAGGAAAGGAGATGTCTGTAAGTACTAATGGCTGCTGGGATAAAGAAGCCATTTACACACCTGACAATTCTTAGATGTGCAGAAAATTGAAAGAGTAACGTAAAGCTCAGCTGCTTGATATACTCAGCTGTTCTCTAGTGATTCAGGACCAAAGGATTTGTCTCAAGGACCTCTTCACATAGCATACCTCGCTGCTCAGTAGCACCAGATCACAGCAGAACCAAACTAGAGGTTCCTAAGGGAAAAGTGCTTTCCAGGTATGTTTTCTGGCAGAATCTGTATATATGTTTAAAATTTAAACTTCTGCTTCTTTTGTTACTCAAGGCCACAATAAGAAAGTATAGAAAATTTGTCAGGTGTGTTCTTTTCCAGAGGCTGATTTATGAGGCACTTCACATAAGTTTTGGATTTGGGGTTTTCTTTCTGTCTTTTTGTCTTTCTCACTTTGTTCTACCCTGTGATCTGGCAATAGCTGATATATAGCAGGAGGACTTGCCATATTTCCTGTATCTCTGCCTATCAGTAGTAATTAACATACAGGTCTTTATATCTCCAAAGACCTTCTTTGACCACTTGAGACTCCTTGTGATATAAGGGTGTGGGAAGTTCAACAAAACATGGGTTGTACGATCAAAACATGAGTGAATCCATATGGCTACTGTGCATGTAAAGGACTGTGGAGTTAACAGAAGATTCATCAGGACAGGTTTATCCTATTTCATGCAGTGTGAGCTAAGGTAGTGCTGGTGACCTAGAAATTCACATCTACCTGAATTTGAAAGGCAGTGCCTTTCATCTGCATCTGGACTTGCACAAAAGTCAGATCTCTTCTGCCAGCCCTATCCCTTCAGCTGGTGGAGGGAATATGACTGAAGCTTTCTATGAGCCATTACTGCTATTACATCTCTGAATTGGTAAGTCCAGATTAGTAAGAATTGCTAAGTGGAGTGAACAGACAATCTCCTTCCATCCTCATGATATTTTTGGCACTGGCCACTGTGGACTTCCTTTTTGGATCATCTTTAGCGAAGTTTCTTACCTGTTATAATGGGTGGGATGTGTATTGCAGGTGTATCTTTTCTCCTGGGCTTCTTCTGTTCCAGTTCAGTGATCTGAGAGCCTGGGCTCACTCTCTCCCTCTGTGGTTTCTCTGTGATACCATACCTTTTCAGCAGGTTATCAGAGAAGTCTGAAAGTAGGCCTGCAGGGAAGAATGAAAGAAAATACTTTCTCAGCCTTGTTTTACACTGCATGAGTGTAAAACAAAGCAGCGTGAACATTTTGAGCAGTGTACCTACTCTCTATGGTTTGAAAAAATGTGGATTTGCTCTGTATAAGCTATATTCTGTAGGCTAGATGGAGTGATGCTCTTAAGCCAGATGTTTTTTGTTGGTACTTAGTGGACTAAACTACAACCCATCAGAAATGATGGCAAAGATGAGTGCAATCTTGAAATCCAAAGGGTAAATATCTTCTCAATGTTGTTTAATCATAGGAATGCTCAAGCCTGTACTTAGGAGTGATGTGAACACACAGAAATGA
>JAUBOD010000256.1:3018969-3041122 GCA_032353885.1 Nothura maculosa | reverse complement strand
ATCTTGTAAGATACAGCATTAAACTTTGAGAACAAAACTAAAGAGCTGAGCTCTTATCATTTGATCATGACCTGGGCACAAAAATGGCTCTATATAAAGAAAGTTATACCTGAGTTTCTTGTTTTAGGATTTAATTCCATCTATAGAAATTAGATTCATATGTACATTTGTAAGCAAACCCAAGAGGAAATTGATTTGTCAACAGGATTATTCTCATTTATAGGATGGAGAAATGAATTTCTGATCTGTAATATATGTTATAGAGGGGCTAATTTGGCGTACATGTAGTTCTTACTATTATACATGAAGGACATGATTTGTTGTACATGTCATCATCTGCTTGTACACTGAGCAATCAGAATTTTCTAAGAAGCGATTAAGGACTGCATAAATTGTGTCTTTTAGGTTTACTTCAGCCTACCTAGTGCTGTCCATAAATACATGGAAATTTCGTTCGTCCACAGAACTGCTAAAAGCACCAAAATCCCCACGCTTGCATTAGTTTTCAGCACATACAAAATCATAAAAGAAATCCTGACATGTCATAGGCACTACCTAAATAAAAATATTCTAAAAGGACATCATTTTTTGTTGGGTGGCAGTATGCAATCTGAATCTGAGTTTTATATGAAGATTTTGGGAAGCTTATAATCATATTACCACCAAAACCAGTATAATACCAGTACTTGCCTTCTGCTGGACCCAGAGCACTTAATAAGAACTCACTGTTGCTCTCAGTGGCAGATCTTGCTCTTATTGTTCTACGCAGAGTGCCATTATGAAAGGCAACCTATCCCTTGTAAAAGAGTGTGGGCAACTGTGTCTCACTTCTTTTTTTCTCAAAAAGTGTCTTTTTCTTTCAAAATAGGGAGGAAAAGGCATTGCAGAGGTCATGGGCAGCCTGGAGTGAACTCTCCCTTCAGTAGACTCTTACTTGGGAATGCTAAACCTGTGCTGTCCCAGTCGTGTATCCTCTGTAGGCTCCTGAGTTGGCAGTTTTGTTGCCTTAAGTGATTTACATATGGGTAAGTAGGGTGTAAGATACTGCCATACAGGCGTAGTATTCTTGCACCTACCTTGTGTCTCAGAGTGCATATGAGGCAGCTCTGCTGGGGACATTGTAGTTCCCAGGCATATTTGTCTCCTGCACTTGAGCTAAGAAGAAGCCAGGCTTGAGTCCCTCACCCACAAGCAGGTTCCTTCACCACCACATCCTATCCTAAAGGTGCTACAGCTGTTTGCCATGCAAGATTTTTGGGGAAAAAGCAAGAGGTAGAAAACAGATGCCACCCAAAAAGAAGGTCTAGGTATTGCATTGCACTGCAAACTTTTCAGTAAGTTTCACCATGTGTTTAATGCTCTTCTACCAGAGCGGCTTTTTTTCTATTACAGCCTCATTATACTGCCTGGGCTGAACTTCTGCAAAGTTTTAGCTGGGCACGAGGTTACTCTCCTTAAGAATTCTTCTCAAATAAGTCTGATTGATTGCTATTTTCTAAGGCAGACTTAAAACTTTTTACACAACACTTAGGTGTTTAAAATCCTAATCTTAGTGTCTTCTGCCACCCAAAACTTTTGCAGCTATTAACTAGATGAATTCAGGGAGGCCTGAGAATTGTCTCAGAGCAATTTCCTCTCACACACTACTTTCAGCAGCTAGTTCAAAACCCAAGTAGGACTGTATACTGAATCCCACCATCTCCCAGAAACTTGTAAAGACAAAGGAAGAAAGAACAAAACTTCAATCAATGAAAAAAATGCCAGATACATTTGCACATGTACCCATCACAAAGTTTTCTTCTTTGGAGGTAGTTAGAAATACAAAACTGTGCTTAATTATTGTCCAGAGAGCAAAGGAGCCATTCCTTTATCATGGGAGAAGCCCTGGTATTCACACCACGAGATGTTTGTCATCTAGAGAGCTAGTGGAAACCTCCATCTCCAAGGCATTCTGCTTTTGTGGCACCACCCCACACGTTGCGCCCCATATCCATCACCCCCTAGATTCCTCCCCATAGCAGCAGCTCCAGCCGCTTCCCCAAGGAGTGGGGATGCCCGCAAGTCCCCAACCCTTGCAGCAAAGCAGAGTGAACCTCCCAGCACGAGGCTGGCCGGTCGGGGTGGCCGAGGTACTTACAGGAGGCGTGGGGCGCGCGTGAGGACGTTGTGGCCGTGCCGTGGGGTGCTGCCGCCCGCCTTATCTAGGGAGCTGCCGGGGCGTTGCTATGGCAATGCTCCATCCAGCCCTCCGGGAGGGTGGGAAATAGCATCACCTCTACCCCCCGCCTGCCGCGATGCGCCGCCGCCGCTTCCTTCCTCTCCAGCGAGCGCCGGGCTGATGGAAAATAGGAAACGGGATGGGGAAAAGATCAGCCCAAGGCGAAAGCAGAAGGTGGAGGACTCAGTTAAGTGGGGTTGCTGCAGGGGCGATGCGAGAGCCTCGATGTGCAGCTTGGGGAGCCGAAGGGCGAGCAGCAGCCGCCGCGCCTGGAGGCACTCACTAAACACGAAGGGGAGGGCGAGCGGCTGCCGCCCTAGGGACCTCGGGGAGAGCTGGGGATGGAAGCAGTGGGAGGAGGCAGGGCACGCCTGGGAGCAGCCTGGGAGCAGCTGTAGCAGGAGCCCGGGACGTGGCTCCAGCAGCTCCGGCTGCGGTGTCTGTGCGCACCGCGGCCCGCGGGCGCTGCACAAGCCTCTCATTGACGGGGCCCCACGGGGAGGCCTGTGTGGCCACCAGGTGTTTGCCAGCGTGGGCCGGTCTCGCCTGTTTTAGCCCATCGTTTGGGCTGGAGCTGTTATTGCGATGGAGGGAAAAACATACAAACAGTGGAAAAGCTCCGGCCAAAGTGCAGCACAGCGGGGAGGTTATGAATGGACCCTCTCTTGGCGCTCTTGTGCAACAAGGCCAGTTTTGTCCTTCCACTAAAGCAGCCTCGAAAACTGCTCCCACATTTTTGTTGTCTGGCACCTTATATCCCTCTCCATGCAGTGATTGCAATTCACCAGCAAAAGCACAGAAAATCAAAGCACCAGCAAAAGCACACTTTAAATTAATCAATCTTTCTTTCATAATTTATCACACAGATGGCCCAAAGGGTGAAGGGCTAGTTCCCAACTAGCAGTGCTGGGAATATCACCCTCCAGTCCTACTCCTTTTGGATCCAGTTGTGTAAAGCACGGAGCAACCTAAATGGCACCACCTGAAAGCGCCACGAGTTTTCCATGAATCTGTCTGTGAGACAAGGACGTTTGTCACCGTGTAGAGGATAACACTTGTGTGTCTAGAGGTCCCAGCGACCCTTTTTTAAAAGCAAACTAAGAAATGCTTAAATCACTCCTGAAAATTTAGGATATTTAGGGAGGAATTGTCAGGGTGGGGAGGGGGAAGGAAAGTTGGGGTTTTCCAATTAGAAAACCCCACACCTCAAACCCTGTGACTGCCAATACGAAAAAAAAACAACTTCGTTGTATTACTCGTTTCAGCACCACTTTCATTTTTTACTTCAGAATTGTCAAAATCTTCTTCACTTAGAAACTCAAATTATTATACATTTTTCTACAAAGTGAAGAAAATACCATCACTAAAACAAATAATCAAATCCAAAATGTTTTTTGAAACTCGGGTCAAGGTTTTCATGTTTTAGTTAGCTGAAAATAACAAAGACATTTACAATGCTGGAAAAGAATATCCCAGGGATGAGAAAACCATTGCCTATTCTAGCCCCCAAATCATAAGGATGCTTTTGGAATATCATAGATTTAATCATAAGGAAAGAAACCTATCATATGTGGCAAAATCACATGACTAACTCATTTTATCTGATATATTTGGCAAAAATACCAGATGTTGTAAGATGTCAGAAATCATCTCACTCCAGCAGATTTCTTCTAGTCTCTCCAGTGGGACTTTCACATGAACAGTGTGGCCAAGGATTTACTCCCAGATTTTCCATTTAAATGTTTCCACAGTTGTTTGCTGTCCTGCTTGTAAAAAGATTGGGACTTCTTCCAGCTTTGCAGTCCTTCCTGCTCAATTATCTCACAAAGATGTCCAGGAAAATTGTGTTAGTCTCTAATAACTCTGTTCTTTAACCCTTCTTTTCCTTTGTATGTGAATATTCTGTTCAGCACTCAGGGAACTAGTCATGTAATTAAAAATATAGGCACAAGTTTAAAAGTTTCCAGGCTAGTGCTTTAGAGATAGGCAGTGCAGCTTGGACAGATGGGAAAGGAAAGGATAATCTTACAGAAAACACACACTATATATAAATATTACATATCTATCCATTTGATTTTTTTTCTACTTTTCTTGTTGGTTTGCATTTCAGAAATGATATTTTCAAGTGTCCTAACGATGGTGAGAATTTGCCCTCTCTTTGATTCTTATTACTGTAAAAACTTTCCCCTTATGTACAAAAATGTTTACTTAATGAAGCATTTCAGATGCTATGGCATAAAAAAGTGAATGATTTCATGGAAGATGTATGATGCCCCTTGATGTTTTGCTTGTTTTTCCATCATAGGTCTATAGCTGGTTTGCAGTTCAAACACAGCTGGCTTTTTAGCACCACGGTAACTTTCCCAGCTGCAGATTTGCCTTGTAGTCAGCTTGCTCTGAGTCTGAAGACCAAGATCAGATCTCATTCAGAGCGATGCCAGTCCAATATAATTGAGCTGAAACACTGGATTTATAGAGGTGGAAGGTACACAGAGACCTAATCATTACAGATTGCTGTGCTCTGGAATAGGTGAGAATACAATTCAGGCTAGTGACTGATGTGACTTATGAAAAGAGTGGTGTGGTGGGTTGGAGGGTTGGTTTTTGGAGAAGTACTAGTTGAGACATAGTTTTATTAGGCTTTTCATACTACATGGTTTTTGTTTGTTTGTTTTTAAGCCTTACATTAAATAAAACCTTGCTGTTGGAGTGGGAGAGGAATTACTTGAATTAGATGCCCCAGCTGGGCCTGGCACTAAGTCCAGCAAAACCTCAGACTCCATGAGGCCTTATAAAATGCAGAGGTCAGTGTTTTCTTATTTCCTGTCTTCCTCTCTGTACCTTCATTAAAATAGTTGAGTTGGTGACGGATTGCTGTGCTAGGCTCTTTTTAAAATATGCTGCCTTTTTTTTTTTTTTGCAAATACCATGGTCTGGAAAGAACACCTCACATGCAAGGAAAGCTCCATTCAAGCCGCAGGTGAGGAGCAGAGCGGGTGATCCTGCCTGTAGGATCAGTCTGCGGGGAAGGGGCAAAAGCTGGACTCTGTAGGGGGAAAATCAGGGCCATTGGGTGAGTCTGATATCATAGTGTTTACATGCAAATCCCTCTCTACTAGGGTTAGGGCAAGCAAGGGTACTTGCTTGAGGAGCTGCACTGTTCTGTAGGTGCTATGGTGGTCACTTTTGCATAGCTACTGCAGAATATTATGAAAGGCCTGAAAAAGTAATATACAAATCAAGTTAGAAGGGGAGATGTTTTCCTGTGGCTGTGGGAGGATTCGTATTCATCCGCTTATATGATAGGTTGCTCAGGTTTGAACCCCTAGTACTATTTATAGATGAAGTAGGAGAAGTTTCATTTTAACGTGTCTTAGACATTTAAAAAACATCACTGATACAGAATCAAGTACCTTCTCTACACAGCAGCCCTAGGATGCCAAAGGTTTCCTCTGGACAAGCAACTGCAGCAAACCCTGCCTCATTCTGACGTGCTTAAGCACAGCTCCATCCTCAGCTGCTTATTTCTATGTGAAAGTAGGCTGCACTGTGTGGAAAGTTTGGTAAGATTTATGCTAGCCTCTGAGCTGTTGAATACGAGCACATGTCCAAAGTCACTTTGCACAGTTTAGGGACTGTATCTTGTAGAGACACATTTATTTATTTAGTCTCTGTATAAATGTTGTCACAAGAATAAAATAGACTGTGGTTGATTTAGTAAGTTACTTTGCAGGCAGAGTAGTTTGATCAATAGATCAATGCACAGTGTTGTCTTTTATCAAATAAATAAATTATATAATGTATAGTTAACATTTATACATTTATCTTACACAATTTCTCTTTTAGTTGTGGAGATTAAAAATGTAATAGACTGAAATATGTGCTCAGTATTCCTAACTTTTCAGGCAAATGTTTATAAACATCTGAGATTTCCCTTGCAGATAAAGCACCATGCATGTAAGGCAAATAGGTTACCACAACCCCAAACTTGCAGCTAGCTCAAGATTTTTAAAACCAGCCTCACATTAGGCAAATCACTGCCGTGTCCTGGAAGACAGCATATTTGTCTCAGGTCCAAGAGGGAAACCATCTGTGTTTGCAGTAGTGCTGAGTGAAACCTTTGAGGCCAGAGCAGTCTCTAAGGCCCAAAGGAGTTGGAGATTTGAATCTACTGTGACAGATGGTCCATGCAGACGTTCTCTCTGCTACCCTGTGAATGTTACGGGGGCTATGGAGGAGACCCAGAAGACTGTGAGAGAATAACCCCATACAGAGTGGGAAAGGGAGTTTCTGCATCAAGAGTCAGAGCTCCTTACCAAGCTCCTTGTGCAATGCTGAGATAAAGTGAAGTCGTCTAAAGTAGTCATGAAAATGGCTGTAGCTTAGCCTGTGCCTCTCTGTTTAGGTATGTCAGTATTTTCTGCTGTATCTAGGTCACAAATGAGTGTTCTTTCGTATTTCAGGAAGGATAAGACTGGAGAAAGCAAGGAAAGAATAAGACAAGAGATTAAATGGGAGAGAAAATTCTCTAGTTTGAAGCTGCTAAAAACTCTATTCCAGGGTTTTCATTGATCCTTGAGTCAGGAGGATTTGGGGCTTGTTCAGAGGGAAAGACAGATGTAGAAATCCAGTAAATGGCAGATGGCAATAGGAAACAATATTCCGGAGAGTCATGGGACAAAGCAGCAACAGATGACCTCTGGCCCATGTAACTTGCACTCCTTAAATGTGCAGCCCATATACTGTGTGGAGTCAAGGCAGGAGCTACAGCCAAGAGCAAGCCCCTGCCCTTTGTGTCAGGAGAAGTTCTTCTCCTTCCCATCCCAGGGGGATTACATTCATCATGTTGGTTTCTCTTCCTGGAGCAGCCACTGCTGCAACTCACCGTCCCTGCGAATTTCTTGCTCTAGTTAAGTAGGTGCTGAATCTTTCCCTTTTTTTTTCCTTGCATTGGTGCAAAGTTTTCTTCTAGCAAAAAAAAAAAAAAAAGAGAGAATTGGTAAGATTATAGAATTTTCTAACTTTTCACATGAGCATTATATTTTCACATGACACTGCTGTCCTTTTGAATTTATAACTTAAAATATTAAACAGCTTATAAAACACTGCTGAGTTGCTTCTTTCTAATATCTTCATGTCAGTCTGGAAAGAAAACTACATACATGACTGGAAATTACATACATGATTGCAGGAAACTTCAGTGCTTACAATATGTGCTCATCTCTAAAGCAAGAAGCAGAAACTCCTTAGCAAACTCTGCTGTCCCTGGGCCTCTCTGTGCCTAACAACAAAGAGAGACAGTGACATGAGCCCTTGTGCTTGTGAACTCTCCTGATAGGGGTATTTCCAGTAAACATTGCATTAAAACTTCATAGAAAACAGACCACATGGCTTACTTTCAACTCAGGACATGAAACAAGCAACAAAGCATTCCAGATGGGAGTGTTTCTGAAGAAACTTAAGGATGTTGGGCACTTCTTCACTAGGAATTTTTCAGTTTGTTGCAAGCCTCTTGAAAACTCTACTCATCTCTTATTCTTTGCGTTACAGCATCATCGTCAACACTTCAACACTTCACATCAACTGCCAAAGGCAGTTTCATGGCTAGCTCAGTTCACAAGGGGGAATCTGGTCGGAGATGATAACTTGTCCACCCAGCATCACTCAGTCTGCGGCAAAGCTGGGAGTTACATCCCTGGCAATTCTGAGTAGTTCATCCCTGAAGGAGACAATAAAAACATTAGCTTTTATATATTCTGAGAATTTTTCCTTTGCCTTACAAAGCAAAGTAAATCTAGTTTTCACTACTTACATTCCTGAAAAAATCATTAGATGAGAAACTATAAGAGATTAATCAATGCTGGCTAGGCAAAGACAGATGATGAGGGGTAGAGGGAGTAGAGTGCTCCATGCTGCATCTTTGCCACTTTATTCTGGCTGTCATCGTTGACCAATATCTAAAATAAGCCTTTACCTAGTCACCTAGGTGATTCAGTCAGAGTCCTAGTGCTCACATAGATACAGCTGACCAAAAGGAAGAACTTTCTGGTATAAAATGTCAGACTAAATTTATGAATCCTCTCACTTTTAGAAGGACTATAAAATCCCACCTGGACTTTTTTGTTTTTCCCCTTGAAAACGATGTACATCTCTATGGTATGCATGTGTGTATGATATGAATATTATCTCTCAGAGAAACCCTTGACAAAGGGTTTATATTGCTCAGTTAAGGAGGTTTAATAAAGGAAAATAGAGTCCTGTATTCTGGTGATCAATGTGATACCCCAACCATGACCAATGAAACAAGTCAAAATATCTCCCATTTCTCTTAAGGGCATCTTATTGAATGCCTCTGTCCTTAACAGCTTGACCTAAGGCCCACCCCCAAAATATTTGCCTGATGTGTGGCTGTAAGAAGGTGCCAGAGAGAGCACTCCAACCTCCTGCTGAGCACAAGGATTCCTCTGAAGACTGCCAGCTGTCTGGACTTGCAGGCAGGGCATGGCTAGGTCTTCCCTTGCATGAGATGGTTAATACAGCTCCGTTTTTTACTCCCCGTTGGGCACGCCGCTGGATATGATGGGAGCTTTAGGCTGAATTCTGCTTGTCATGAGGCACTGCACAGAGGATGTCACACACAGAAGGAGGACTCTTTTCACATCTGCTCCTCAAAAGCGGTGTCAACAGCAGCATAGAAGCAAAATACGCCTGTCCGAGATCACCATCAAGGGTAACAGGCCCATATGCCAGCCAGTGCTGCATTCAAATGCAATTACCACTCTGCTTGTGGCAGGTATTGAAGTTGACCTGAATACTATTTCTGGCAATATAAAACAGTGTGCCTCTGATATAGATACTACTATCAAAAAATGAATAGTGGCAGCAAATGTGCAGTGCTTTTTTTAATGTCTTCATCCACATCCCACAGCCTTCAGGTTCACAATCCAGCCTAGAGAGTAGTATGAAGGAGGAAAAAATGCTGTAATAGCATGGTTTGTAATATTTGAAATAGCAAATTATTGCCTGCTATTTGGAGCAGGATGGTGTCCTCTACCTGTGACAATGTCTTTTATTACAGCCCATCATACAAATGAGGTTGCACAAAATATTTAAAAGAGAGGGAAAAACAACAACAACAAGAAGAATCCATGTTGGATGGAGTTTGTAAAACTGGCCCCGCTTCTGTTAGAAACAAGCCTATAATCATCCCTACTTCAGTGCCTGAATTTTAACATTGCAATTCTAATACTACAAAGGTGTGTTCATATTTAGCATTTTATATGTTCTTTATATGATGTCCGTAGAGTTGAGCCGAGCTGCAGGTTTGGCAGCAAGCTGCTGAACTCGCAGCCTAGCATGGACATACCGTGTTTAATTCATCAGAGCCATGTAAGCTCTTCCTCATGTGGGATTTGTGTAAATACTTGCACAGAGGGCTTTTCCAAAGAAAATTGCTCCTATCAAGGTGTTAAGCTCATTAGTAGAATAAATGGAAGATTGTACTCCTGTGGTTTCCTGTTCAGTTACTATACAGTGTACAAAATCCTAATGCTACTGCAGTCCAAGCAAAATTCCCACCAGCTAAATGGGGCCAAGATAACACGAAGTTAATTTTCCAAAACAACACAAAAAATGGAAATTCTCTTAAAAGTGCAGTTACAATAGGACTTGGACCTCAGGAAATGGATCTCTATCACTTTGTCTCAGAAAGGCCAATTCTGTTTCTAATGAACTAATTAGAATAAGAAATCATGCCACAATACACAGGAAATGTGCTCATTTTTATCAAACAATATGGGATACAGTTTTAGCTTTGTGTAGAGAGTTTTGACATCATCAGGAAGAATTGGGAAACCTTTTTCCATTTAGGGCAATCACGCACATGTTCAGCGCCAGTGTTATTATATTATCCCCCAAGGTACTGTGTATTATGCTGCAGCAATATTCACAGCAAAGAGTGACCACTTAGGTTATGTGAAGAGAATAATGCCAGAGCAAATGTCACAGAGAAGAGCCTTTGTGGAGCTGATATTCAATGGTCAGTATGTGTTTCAGTTACATAACAAAAGTTGCTTCATTTCAAGCACTCTCCAGCCATTGAGTGTCTCTTTGCCAGTAGTTTAATTAAATGCTCATTCTTTGATAGGTTCCCTGTTTATCAGTGTTGAAAGATTAGAACAATAGCTTCTAATATCTGGACGTTTTGCAGAGAAAAAAGCAAACTGCTTCTCTTTTATAATAGTCCAATGAGACCACAGAGGGCTTGCTTTCTGTTTGGCAGAGCCAGGAAATTATTAACATTAAACATGATAGAAAGGGTGTCCAGTTTTTCCAGCAAGTAGGTTTTGAAAGCAAATTGAATTGAATTGAACCCTCTTTCAATTACTTGAACTTTGATCCATTCATGAGGATTGTGCAGGAGAGCAACAGCAGATGCTCCTCTTCTGTGGTCGCTTGCTTCCACACCGTGGAAGTGGTGGGTGGATTGAGCTATGACCCTGTGAAAGTAGCATTGAAGGTTCCAAATGAAAGAAATGATAGTGAGGGTTCCCACTGGTAAGTAAACTCACTTTTCTAGTGTTTCTGAAGCATAATTCCAGTTTTCCAGAACCCCGACCTGTGAATGCACTTACAACATAGAACAAAAGAACACCTGAGCACCTGTAAAATCATGGGAAAGGAGATCCTGTTGCCTCCACTGCCTCACTGAGTCCCCACCTATAGGAGTGAGAATGGAGATCCTGGAGGAGCCCTGAGGGAAAGGAAAGGCAGGAACGGTCTAGTTTTTGTGCCAAATAATTTTTATTTTTTCCTGAGGAGTGAGACAGCTCCATCCAGACTGCTTCCTTGCTAGACCTTAGGACAAACTATGCTCCTGTCACTGTACGGAAACAGGTTTGGATCACTGGGAAGTGGGGGTTGAATCTGTTTCAATGACCTTTCCCTGGGCTCAAACAAATACAGAAGATCACTGCTTCTCTCTCATCTCTACACTAATCCTTCCCTTTCCCTTCTTTCCCTTTCCCTTCTCCTTCTTTCCCTTTCCCTTCCCCTTCTTTCCCTTTCCCTTTCCTTCTCCATTTCCCTTTCCTTTTCCCTTTCAGGGAAAATGGTGGCAAGGCTGACCACCATTTCCCAAAGGCCAGGGACCTGCTACTCCTTCCCAGCCTGCACAAGCTTTGCTTCATTGAGTGGTATTTGTGAAAGCCATTCCTTAAACCCTATGGGAATGTGGAAAATCAACCGCATGAGGCAAAAATACCTACCAATTTTATGATATTGAGCTTATGTTCTCCACAAATACAAAGTTTAACTTCTCTGTGAACACGGATCTGAAGTTACTCTTGGACTCATAAACATCTCTGTGCCAGATTGCATGAGAGAGTTACGATTTGTCTTGTTGATCTACCGTAGGTGTCTGGACTCCTGCTACTAGTAATAGTAAAAAGCTATTTTTTTTTTCAAAACTCTAGAACCTATCTGTGCTTCTGCAGGAGCCAACCTACTAACTGAGAAGATGAAAACAGAGACTTTCTAAGAATAGCAATAAATCCTGAAACCTCTTGGGAATTTTCTCCTTTTGTTAGTTCTTTTATATTCATATAAACGCAAAATTTACCATAGTCCTTCAAGGTGGTATAGCACTGAAAAAGTTACCTGACACCCCTCATTCTGTGTAAAAGGATTTTATTTTAGTCAGATGGAGACTGGAGGATTATTTTTTGCTAATTAGTCCTGAAAATGATTGACTTCAGACAAGGCACTCGCTCTTCTGGGACTCCACAGTCAATGTGAAAGTCAGGATGCTAAATCATCCTGAAACCTTCTTGGTCCTCTGCAGGATTCACTAGGGCCTAGTTTTAAAAAAGTTCAGCATTCTGATTTGATTGATAAAAGTGAACTGTGTGCATCTAGGATGACATGGCTGGCCCAGTTATGGATGCCTCTTATTTATACCTTGGAAGGGTGTAAATAACAATGTCATAATTGAAAGCATGAGGGCTGTGTGTTATTTCCTTCATGTCATAAAATTGGGAAGAGGGAACAGTTTTGTGTGGTTATTGATTTCCAGCTGCTTAATTAGTGTTTACAATATCTCTCCTTGAAAATAGCCATGTGCATTTCATTCCCTATTTGCTTGTTTAATTCAATTTAATCAATTGCTACACACCTGTTTCCACTTACTTAAAATAAGCATTATCTCCAGCACAACAAACATGAAACAGCATTAAAAATAATTAATCTTTATCCTTGTTATGTTTCTCTTGGAGTAATTTAATTGAGAATGCAAGCTATAAAATAATCAGGTATCAAGTTTATACCTTTAAAACGTGAAAAGACACATAAACCTCTCTTTAAACAGTACAGGCAGATTTGAACACTGCTGCAGAGAAAAAAAAAAGTAAAATGGCTTCTAGGGTATTTGATGGGACACTTCTTTATTACTGAGTGATGGAAAGGGGCAGCTTCAGAGGATATCCAGCAGATATCTCATAAAGGATACCAAATGGGGATGAATAAACTTCTTTTTAGTTTTATCTTTTTTTTTTCCATAATTCCTAAGCGCAGGTATGTATACTGCATGGTGCTTGTTTTTCTAATAAGTTATAGAAAGATATATCCAGCTAAGTTGTTAGAATTCCTGCTTGTAAAATTGGTGTTGAACTAGGCTCAAAACAATAAGGCAATTTAAAAAAAAAAACAACTTTTTTCTCCCCTCATTTAGTGATTTCTGAACTCTTGCTGGTGCTGAACATAACGTCCAGTAGCCACACAGAGCCAAGGTACTAGCTTTGATCAGTACCCACTTTCTTCTGAGCTGGGCTGTAGCACTGTTCTGCCTGTAACACCTCCATGGAGGTTCTGACTTGTCCCACTTCATCTTTAAAAAACATTAGGCTGTAGTGAATAGGACAATTTCATACATCTTGTGTCTCCTCGGCTGGATCTGCACTCCCAATGCTGGACAGAGGGAGCAATAATTTAACGCAAATAGGTGAAATTCCTAGAGACCTCAATTTAATCAGAAGTTTTTTTAATTTGCCCTCTTTATTTCTTTTTCTGGATGTCTGGAAACCTCTGGCGAGTCTGACATGAGTCCCTAACTTGGTTGGTTTCTGCAGACAGAACTTTGCCAGATGACGGCTCACGCTTCACTGACGATTTTCTGTCATCTTTCAGTGCTAACTACGGATCAGTGTCTGTCTCTACAGCCTTTTTAATAGGTACTTTATTATTTTGACACATTTCCTTCCCTCTTGTTAATCTAGGGATTAACAGTGACATGTCTAAATTCATGCTTAACTGTGTTAACATTATCCCTCTTGTATTGAATTTGCTACAATCTCACACTGTTAGCTTCTTAGCAAAAAAATCAACACATCCTCTTGCTTAAATATTCCCATGGAGACTCTCTGAGGTTCTCCTTGTAGGCTCCAAGCTTTACCTGGATACCATAGAGAGCACAAACAAAAAGAATGAATTTGAGATGATTTAACATAAAATCTATGGAGTTCTCACAGCAGAAATAAAGTATAAAAGAATAAAGGAGTAAAGCAATAAACCATGGGAAAAGCAGTAACAGAAAAGTGTCTGCAATGTCATTCAGATCACAGGAAAATTCACATATTCACATCCAGGCCCTGGCCAGGACCTGCAAACTTATTCTGACCAGAAACTGCTGATGACAGACACCAGACACCACAGCTGCCTCCTTTCCCATAGCTGCATCAGGTGGGCAAATGATATGTTATGACCTTCCCTGTCTTCCTTACAGATCCTTTCTCAGGAAAGAGGACTCACTCCTTTGATATTCTGACACATAAGCTCTGCTCTTTACTCAGTTTTCCAGCTTCTCCTGTTTACAGCTAACCCTCCTTCTAACTCAGCATTTCTCTTGCTGCATTTCTCCTCAGATTTCACTGCACTCCTATCTCTTCCTCTTGTTTCATTCTAGTCTCAAACCTTTTATCTACTGTGCCTATCAGCCCTTCTTCCATGGAGTTTTTCTTAACTTGGGTATGGAGAAAAGAATGTAAAAGTTCCTCGTAAAAACTCTAATGATACTAGTGAACGAGTCATAATTGAGTAAAGACTCAGCAAGTGTTGAACTCTGAGAAAAGACTCCAGATAGAGGAAAGAACTTGAAGCACAGCATTTGCTTACAAGTTATGACAATTCTGCTCAAAATTCTCTGTAGTTCTTCTCCTCTGGAATTTCTGATGGAAGAGGTACAGACTCAGCTCTTGCCTAATGAAGCTGACTTTGTAAACTGGACCAGTGGTGATAATTGCTAGAATCTTTTACAACTTCATAAAAAAAGAAAGGTACCAAGTTAAAATATGAAAATGTTGTTGCTGGAAACCTTCTACATCTGTGTAGAAAAGACTGAGAGAATGGAGGAGCTGGCTGGGGAGAAAGGACCGAAAGGGTTGGATATGAGAGTTTGAGTTCCTCGGAGCTTATAGAATCAGAGAAGCAGTGAATAAGGTAAATGCAGAAGTCTCATACTCTAAATCCTGCAGTTCTAGAATTAGGGGCCATTCAATAAAAGCAGGAAACCAATTTAAAACTAATAAAAGAAAATATTTTATACAAGAAGTAGTGATTATCTTCCATTTGTTTCCATAGTACATAATGGAAATACATGTCAAGAGGACACAGAAAGGGTGAGACATATGAATGGACAAGATGGCAGAATGGTTCCTCTCAAGGTGGTCTGGCGCTGTAGAACAGTCCTTATATTCTTAACCACTGGGCACCATAGCAAAGGCCCAGATATCCTTGTACTGACTACTCTTCCATCCTGAGTCTTAATTTGACTGTTGTCTTTATGCTCATTGCTTCTGTGTGGTCCTCAAGCGTCTCTGGAAAGAGCACAAATTGAATTTATTTCCTCAGGTTTCTGGCAGAAAGCTAAGGTAGCTTAGTTATTTCACCAAAGCAGCCTCATGTGTTAGACCCAACCCTTTTGTTTGCCATTAAATAGAAAAGTTGCACATGTTAACTTCTTCATTATCCCTTCTTTTTCTAGATTTAGACCTCTAATTTTCATTATACCTCGTCTGGTAGTACTTTGATGCTGCTGGTGGCCCACACTTACAACTTTTCCCTGGTGTTCCTCCTCATAAGCCACCTCACTCACCTGTTGTCTTCTGGCAGTCAATATGGTTGCCACCTGCAGGAACCAGTCACTTCACAGTGCACATCTCCAAGGACAGAAAGTGATGAGCTGCCCTGGCATCAGCTGATGGCATGGAGCTGCTGCACCATCACCTGTAATGGGCTAGTTCAGATGTATGAAGGAAGCCTGAGGAAGGAGTGGCTTTTCTGGAATAGGAATTTGAGCTTGGGCTGATTTGGGGTGACTCAAGTGTCCTTGCTTCCATTTCTCTTTGTTAAATGGGACAAATGCACCAACAGACACTACTGTGCTCTACTTTGATTAGAGAAATATTAGATTTGGAGCAGCTCTCCTGATGCCATAAGTAATTGCTATTCCTTGTAGATCAAAAATCAAGGACACTGGAGCTCCTATGCAGGCCATTACAAATTTGCAGAAAGGTCACTAATACAGCATATTCCAGTTTTCAAGTAATTAGCTTCTTTTTTTTCTTTTTTAAGCATGTCTAACTATATCTTCTCCCTGTAATTTCCCTCTGGCCTGGACTTCAGAAAGCAAATTCCAAGCGATCTTTAAGAAAACTAAATTACCAGCAAGACAATGCCTAACTGCTGACCTTATTTTTACACCTTGCTTCAGCTGGCTATCAGAGAATGGGAGCTCTTTTTATTAGGAAAGGTATATATCATCAATGAGGAACTGATGCAAAGCAATTTCTCCAAAATGTGTACAATGAAGCGCTATAGGGGATTTGAGGGTGGAGGAAACAGTTATCATCTTGCCATCCTTTTGGAACATACGCTCCTTGTCCTGCCCTGTTTTGGGTGCCCTGACAGTCTGCCACCCTTGGCACCTGCTTGCTTTGCCTAAAGTTGCTCTGCTAAATACTTCTTATAACCATTCCTTGAGATGGTTAGCTAGAAAAGAGAGCAGAAACAGTGGTATTTTGTGTATTATGGCAGAGAGTGTATCTTCTCTGTCTGTTTGCAGAAGTCTTTTTGCAGGTGACAGTCAGACATTCCCAGCAATGTAAACCTGAAGCAGGCAAGAGACACACATGTTGTAGCAACATCTTCAGGTTGGGTCTCTGGGAGCCCTCAGGCTTCCCAAGGGTAAAAGATGGAAAACACCTTCCTTAGCTCATAGACCTTAAGTCCTTTGGGCTTGCCTCCTCTTTTTGTCTATGACTGCCTTTAGCAATAAGGACTAATGTACTAACACGCTTCTTGATGATGGGGGGAAAAAAAAACAACCTAATTTCAGGAAAATGCTGTCAGGTTCTGCATTATTTGTCATGATAATAAATGTTTCCTGTATTCAGGTTGAATAGCCACAATGGGGCACACCTGTGTCTCTCTTCCTAGCTTTGATCTGTGCTAATTGAGTGAGTGATGTGCCCATTGAAAGACAATGGAAAAGAAAAAAATGAAGATGGATGAATTCTAATGTGTCTATCCAGTGATGAGAGGGTAGCATAGTTTCATGTTCTCTTTAGCTCCTGGAAGTCTCAAATGTTCTAATTCCGAGTTTTCCCATTTGACAGGGAAAAAAATATATTTTTGTTCATGCTTCAGCCTCTTTTACTCATATCCACTTCTATGGGGAAGATCAAAGCCCCTTCTTTGAAGCACAGGGAGTTAAAACAGTGAACAGTCTTCTTATAAACTGACACTGCAGCTGTTTCTTAAGTAGCAATGGATCTTAATGAAAGGCTGCTTATAAAATTATTATTACAGTAGCAAGTAGAGGTCCCAACTGATATTGGGCCCCTATTGTGCCAGGCACGGCATGAACACTTTATGAGAGAATAACTTATCTACAAGGAATTTAAAATCTCATTAGATAAAAATGAAAGAAGCTGTGCCATGAATAAGGGTCCCCATGTGGTTAAAAAAAAAAAAAAAAAAAAGCCTTGGCCACATGGAAAGCACATGGTAGAGCCAGGAATTAAGCCCAGGGTTGCTGCCTCACAAGAGGGCTGAAAGAAAGTCCTTCCTATCTATCAACTTATTTTCATTGCTTGAGATTTGTGAGGGTTTTTTTTTTTTTACTACTATTATTTTTCTCCAAACACAGTTTCCAGCCCTGCATGGGCAAAGTCCTGGGACTGACCAAGGGCACCCTGATGCCATCTGCCAGGATGTCTTCTTCTAAGCCACTGTCAAATCTGCTTTGGACTTGAAGTTGGAAGAGGCTGAAATCCCAAGATACTACTTTTCTTGGAGTCTGTTGGCAGCATTGACAATTAGGCGATTGATGCATTAACATGCCAGAGAGGCTCTGATGTTTATTCATGTGCTGCTCTCGAGGGTTTATTGAATTGATGCCTGGTAAAGCAACTAATGGGAGCCCTTGGCAGGGTACCTTAGATGGATTTCCTTATTATCTCTCTGGATTTTATACTCTCTAGCAAAATCAATATTAAAGCTGCTGCACAATGCAGTCTCTTTTAGCTTCAGGGTTTAAAGATTTATTGGGCATCAGGGAAAGACAATGAAGGCAAAAGACAATGACAAAAGAAGTAAAATCCAAGTAACACAAATTGCTACAGAGCTGGTGAACAATTTCTACAATTTCTAGCTAATATACTGCAATTTCTCCACCTACTTTCTTTTGTGTGCAGTGTCACAAGATCAGTTTTCCTCTGATTTCAAATAGGCAAACTGCCTTATGCTAAGCAATGCAGCCCCTTTCCCTGACCCTCCCCTCCCAATATGGCTGCAGCCCTGTGAGCCTACAAGGTAATTTTTATGGTTCTAGCTAAACTAGAGCAATGATGACACAGAACACTCAATCAGATACATTATTATCTCATCAGTTCTCTGAGGTTATTGCTAAGATCCCCTGCATGTTTGTTTATGAGTGCACTAGAGCAAAGAAAATGGTAGTGTTTAAAAGACTAGTAATATTGCAAGTGGAAGGAAAAGTGGGTACGTGGCCAAATTCTTATTCTTACCCAAACTTCCTTGGTGACAAAATTGGCATGTTTTCTTTTCTCTCCCATCTTCAACGGCAGTACTATAGACTCAATCCAGCCATTCTTGTTACATTCTTGAAGGAGTTATAAAGCAAAATATCACTTGTCGTGCTTGAGAAGCAGTTGAAAGATTTTTTCCCTTTGACATTAGTACATTCCTATTGATATGAGATTATGCACTGCTTCAAGGGTTATCTAACCATAAATGCAAACAAGTTCAAAATAATAATATGTTTATGGAAGTCTGAGTGTCACATATGGGGAAGCCCTGCACAATTTGCATGAGATTATTTTCTAATTAAAGTGAAACGAGGAACTGGACTGTGTAAACCAATTATCTAAAGACTAGTCAAATGGGAAAGTTTTATTAGTAAGAGTGAAATTCAATTGTGGTTGAGCATGTACGTACTAGAATTCAAATGGTGTCACAGGACTCGCATGGTCTTTCTAATCACTAACTGCCATCTGCCACTACTGTCATCTATATACATGTGCATATACAGGCACACTGTGGTTTTTATCACCATATACATACAGAGCTTGTATATAGACTTCTAGCTTGTTGCAGTGACAGTTAAAACATGTATTTATATTTTAATGGGACGAATAACAGCTTTAGTCCAGGTAAGGTAGGGAACCATCTTAATATTCCTTTCATGCAGGTCTTGCAATACTCTTCCTATCCTTCACCATAGTCTTTATCTGCCTTCCTCTATAAACTGAGGTATGACATCTGCAAGTGCACCTTTATTTGCTCTGTAGTGATGCTTTTATTTGCTTATAAGCCAGTGAAGAAAGAGAAAATACCAAGGCAAATTTATTGTTGGATCCACAAAAAAGTTACAAAGGGATGTTTAAGTCCTGTTTCTGTTCTGCCTAGAGACACTGTCAGAATTAATCCCAGTAGCTTCAAAGGAGTCAACTACAAATCTTGAAGTATAAACTCTCAAGCACTCAGTAGTGTTGAAGTGGTGTACAAATCCCATGAGGGCTCTCAAGGAAGGGGCAAACTTCACCTAGTAAAATTCATGGCCCAGTAGGGTGTTGAGGATCTTATCAGGCTCCTGTTTTTCCCTTCTCTTCCCACTCATTTTATTACCCTGAACATCTGTGGAAACATGGAGGTGCAGGGAGCCTCAGGGCTGCTCTGTGTGTTTGACTCCATTTTCTCCTTGCATGTGCAAATGCTACTTCTATTTGCACCTTCGCACAGCTGTGACAAAGCTGAAATGACACCTAAGTTCCCTCCAGATCATCAGGCAAACAAGCTAGTAGGACATCTCACAATCCAGGAAATACTAAACTAAAAGTAGTAGTACAAAGTGCACTACTTGGAAAATTAACTAGTCTCATTTTTTTTTTCTGTAATCCAAATCAGAGAACTATTTTCTTGACTCTTTTTCTACATGAATCCAGAGTCTGTGCCCTTCCCAGGAAAGTGAGACAGGATTCATGTTCAAGGTTTCTAATCTAAAAATCTTGCAATTCTAGTCTCTCCTTTTTTTTTTTTTTGTAGATTTACATGAACTAAACATGAAAATGAAGAGGCCAATAAGGAGACCAACTACAGTAATAGTTTAGTGTTTAATTAAGCATAATGTGTGTTTGACATTTTGTAACTGTCAGACATTTTCGGATTTGATACTTACAGCAGATACAGTCATTATAAAATTAATCACAGGCAGATCAGCTCTAAGTAGTCAGATAAAAAGTAAAGATTCTAGAACTACACAAGCGAGTTTGGGTTCACAATTAATATTGTTTGAAGGTCTGTGCTAAAATAAGGGTCTATAAGGATAATATCTTCTAGAGATATTTCCAAGGCTTAGTGCAAGTTCATCAATTTCTTCATAAAAACATGCCCTCTCCTCTTTTCTTTGACATTGTGAAGGACCATTATGATGGCTTAAGAGGAGCATAATAGTTTTGTAATCTCTCACTAGCAAAATATACAGCTCTTCTCTTTAGAACATCTTTCAAAAATGCCCACTTTCTGGACAGTCATCTCATTGCAAATTGTATTACTGTGACCAGAACATTCTATAATGCAATGTTTTTTTCATTTCTTCACACATTGCAGGAAAAAGCTGTATCTATTAAAAACAAAATCCATCAGTCTCTCTACCATCAGTCTTTTCCTTCTGCTGAGTCATTACCTACAGAATTTCGGAATGATTTCTTCAACTGGAAAAGAAAAAGGGGGAAAAAAAGTATTATTTTTATGTCTGTAAAGAGAATGACTGAGATTAGTTTGGGGGTGAAAAATGAGTGCAAAGATCACAAAACAAGAACTGAAAAATTTTAATTCCTTCTTCTTAACTAGTAATTATTCTCATTCTTTGGAATGTGAACATGATTCTCCTTGGTACCATCAATGATAATACCATCATAAAACAGGAAAGTTGCACAATAAAGAGCAATCCCTCCAGAGGTGTTTTCATGAAGAATTTGACCTAACAGTTCACTTAAGAGAATGATCAATCGTTTAAAGGATGGGCCATACTTAGATGCAATAGACTAATCTGCTACGGTCTTTCTGACAGATTTTATATACAGAAAGGCACTTTTTCTTTTTTTCTTTTTTTTAACATGACTACATTGTTGGATCACATCAGTCCAAAATGATAACTTAAAACTTCCTCAGAAAAAACAACAAACCTTCCATTTCACTGCTTTTACTGCCCTTGTAGAACCAGCTAATTTTTTTTTGCAAACTGGAAACAGAAATTACTAATTTCTACTAGGAAAGAAGGGTGATTACATTAATTATCCAAACAATTGTGTTCAAAGTTCAAACAGGCCTGCAGATAACATCCATGTATTTATACGCGTTTCTCTCTTGAGCCTCTGAGCCATTGCTACCAACTTAAAGAGATACAACAAAGCAGGTCCAGTCCCAGCCTCCTCCTGCTTTGTATATGCAGACTGAAAGCTCACTAGTACCTCAGCTCTGTCCCGTAGGATGAACATTCTGCTTAGCAGGAAAAGCTCCTGATATTGGTTGTAGCAGTGACATACAGAATAGTATAATTGCACTGCTGTCAGTGATATCTTCCACTTAAAATTTTGGGGGTGAGAATAAAACTAGTTCTTACTTTGTATACAAAGGCCTTAAAGTCCATTTTTGGCTTCAGCGGTCCATTTATTTCCTTTTTAGTGGTGGAGAGTTCCTGTGGGTCAGACTCAGCTGAATTTGGCTCGAGTGTTGTCCTGGTAGGAAACTGCATTATAGGTGTTTCTGGCTGCAAAGTGGGGAGGGAGCCTGCTGTTGTGCTTATGGTAGGAACTCTTTGGAGTACCATTTCTGAGAACCCACTTCTAGGATGCACAGTATCAACAGCATCTGGAAGCGCTTGTTTATTCTGGGCATTTCTTTCTTCCTTCCAGTCAGAGAGTCCAAGCTCTGAAAACAGATGGGATTGTTCTACTAGTAATTGGTCCAGCTGCTGCAGAGAAAATAGAAGGAAAAGCATATTGCAGTAATAAAAATATAATAAAAAGAATCAAGCAGAATACACAAGAGTATATGAAACATGCCTGCTTCTCATTCGTGGTCCAAAGAAGACACAATATTTGTCAAATGAGATGTTGCCGTAAAAAAGAGGAGAAAAGTTCAAAGAACACTTTATTCCAACAGATAGTAGCTGCCTACAGGGAATCTGCAAACGGACTTCTTTCAATAGTTGTTGCAGTTTTCATCCTTATTCACTAGTGTTGCACTTTGAATTATTCAGCTACTGTGATGTGAAATGGATTCTTTCTGGAGGAGATTCCCCTTGAGGAACTACAGCAGTACAGCTAGGATCCTTGAGAACTCTTGTGCTCTGCAGCTCTA
>JAUBOD010000256.1:3006732-3017676 GCA_032353885.1 Nothura maculosa | reverse complement strand
GTGACTAGATCCATTGCACATGCTCATACTGCTGTTGCTAACTTTGGATTTAGGTAAGTGTGTCATGCTTTCATTACCTTTCTTCATCTGACAGCGCACTGGAAAGCAGAACCTGCTGTTCAGTCAGGTACTGTTCAATCTCATTCAGCTTCTCCTGGAACTGGTGACAGGAGCTCTTCATCACTTCTATTTCATGGAAGGTACACTGCATAGAAAAGAGAAACCACTTTACTACTTCTCTTTGAGCACTTCCATGTTCAGATATGTTTGAAGCTGATGGCCCAAATGGCAGGGGTTCTTCTATTAACTGGGCAGCTGGGACTCTGTGAGCAGCTGCCATGAAGTCCAGATGGCATGTCCTAAGAGTTTATTCTAGGCGCATTATATTACAGTCATCTTTTTTTGTTGTTTGTTTGTTGGTTTTTTTGTTTGTTTTTTTTTGTTTTTAATCATTCTAGATGAAGTTCTGGCCCACTGAAGTCAGGGAGAATTTCATTTTTGACACTGAAGAGGAAAAGTGCTTTAATTGAAGACTTAACATAATGGACCACTCTGATATAATTTGAGCAAAACAAGTTACTCTCGATTAATGACAGGTTAAATAACCCTCCACTGGAAGTTAGAAACCCTGTTGGAAAAAAAAAAAAAAGATGATATGCAAGTACTGTAAGAGAAAAAGTACTTTCCATGATGGGTTCTGCTAAATATTATATTGTATATTCTTAGCTGATACCATTTGGAAAGCTGGATTTGGATTTATCTAATGCAGTGCAGATACTTACCACTGCAGATGTACCTCCAAGTACTGCAAGAAAGCAATTTTTGTCAACCAAAAGTATACAACTATAATGCAGGTAAATGTTTGGGATGTTCCCAAGTTGTAAGACTTTGGTTTCATAAGCCACACGAAGGCAATGTAGAAACCTGCCCTCCACTGCTGACCACTGTAATTGATAGTGAATAAAAACTACGTGTGCAAAGCATGAAAATGCCCAATCTCTTTGGATCCATGAAATCACATGCTCTGATGGTTTCACCACACATGCTTGTGTGCATGAATTTGCCTCTCAATTCCACCAAAGCCTGAAACACAAGGAATCTCTATCAGGATAAGGATATTAAGACTAATTTCAACTAGAGGGCAAAATATGTCCTCAGTGCACTTGAGAAAACCCATTTTCAATCCCCATTTCAATGCAGCTATGTCAAGTACCCTGCTGACCCAGAGATTAACAGTCCTGTAACAGTAAATGAAAAATCTAGCTCTAACTGCCATGGGATAGGACCAGAAAGGACCAATCAGGGCCTGATAATTGTTTTGATGGAATAATTTCCAGATAGAGGAGACAGCATGATTTTTAGCATGCTTTAAATGGGTCTTGCTAGTAATATGCTCCATCAAAGGGTCACAGGGCCGGTCCTGTTACTGTAGAGACTGCACTCAGTCTCCACTCTATATCGATCAGAGCTAGTTTTTTTTAACACTGCAGGTCAGGTCAGCAATTGCAGATCCCTTTGAGGTAGTCAGATTTGTTATGTCTTCATATGACCACCAAAGTGGTGGCTGATTGCTTATTTGCCCCCTCCTCCCTCTCATCCCAACATACACAACGTCGTTTTGATGCTCTGAAAGTGGTTACTCCTAAGTGAGAGTGCTTGGGTTGCTAGTAAGCAGCACATCCACACAGGATTTATGATTTCTTCTCACAACTGCCATATCTGAACAGAAAGATGACTTAAAGTTTAGGTTCAGCAGGGACTAAATATTCCAGGACTACTTTCAGGCAAGACCTCACCTAAAATAAGATAAATAAAAATAAGGTAGGTTTACTGCTTAACAGTAGCCTGTGGTAGCAGGTAGGTTTACTGTTTTAACAGTTGCTCCACAGTGGTAGCATCCTCTTGCATGGTTTTGGCGTATGGGAAGTAATCTGAGAGCTGCTCTCAGCAGCTAAGTTTGTATAAGCAAAATGCTAAGTAGGCATGGAAGTAATCTCTGAAGAATGACTAATAATCAGTAAATTCACAGCCTCCCCTGCTGCACAGTAGTTTGGATGTGCATTCGTATCTCATGGAACAAATCTTGGATAACATTACAGTGCAAAGTCTGTTCCTCCCACACTCCCTGTCTACAGACTAGAGAAGAAACACCACCATTAGCCCCTGTCAGAGGAGTGATAAAGTAATAGTCAATCAATGAGAAAAGGCTTCTAAGTCTGCCATAAGGTACTGACTCACTGCCATCTTGTGGCAATAGCAAAAGATCCAGAAAAATACCTGTCTTGCCATGTGCCATTCAAATAAAAGGCACTGTAGATTTCTGTATTCAATAATGTAGCAGCAAACACACCACCCTCACTTTCTGGAACCTGCATGTAATTCTTTCTCTGTATGCAAATATTTCTAATTTCATCCTATTATAAAACAACAAAGGGAGGAATAAAATTGGAAACTTCTCTAAATCAGCAGGATATATGCAGCTCAAATCCAAATTTATTTCTCAGGACACAAAAGTCATTCCTGACTCTTTTCTCAGTTCCCTTCTTCACAAAATCTATTCTTTCAAAACTTAAAAAATCTGTTGACATTTTGCTATCTGTGCTTTCATAGCAAATATGCATCTAAGCACAACTTTAATAAAAGCTTCTTACTCTGTTATGATAAATTCACTTTAGATTCTAAGAAGTCACAATTCACTGAATTTAGAGCAATATGGGTTGTGGTATGTATGTAGTGTGCATGACTGGTCTTTGAAAGACATAAAATAATTCAACTTCAGAGTATTTCACTAAGTTGTATAGTCTTACATTTCCTGCAGTCCTAAAAGTCATTCAGTTAATGTTACTTAGCTGATTTACAATAACCTATTGAATTTCATGCTGTGAATTGAATCTTAGCTCTTCATCAGACCAGCAAGACTTATTATCCAATTCACATTAACCATTTTAAACTGACCTGAACTGATGTACATGTGCTATTAAAATAAGGAGCCTAACAAACCTGAATGAATAAAGATGTGTTTGCCTTCTCTGTCCAGAAGGGAATGCCAATTTCCCAGTTCTTTCAGAGAGTTCCCAAGATACATCACTCTAAAGCAGCAAACACGAGTGGAGAGGGAAAGGGAAAGCCCACGCGTGCCAGCCTTCCACTCACTCCTATATGAAGAAATATACTTACTGGTGAGAAGCTTCTCGTTGCAGTTTCCTGCAGGAACACCAGTGTTTTCCAAAGCTGCAGCTCTGCGGCAGCATGGTTTGAACAGCAGCCCACAGGGCACTGGGGAGAAATGGCTGGAGGGAAGTTCCTCAGGCAGAAGCAGTAGCAGCAGCAGTGGTGGCAGCAGTCACAGCAGTGATAGCCCTGGGTGCCCCAAGCTCCAGATGCTTCACCCTTGTAACACAGGCCATATTTGCCACAAAACACAGTGTCAAGAGAAACTGATTTCATGAGGTGGCGACAGGGTGGAAGAAGTAGGGGGAGCTGCCTAGTTTTCCTGGCAGGGATGATGGTTTGACTGGAGGCCTCAGTGGTTTGCTTCAGGCCACCCTCACAGCGGTGTGCTGTCACCTCAGAGAAGTCCACACGATGGTCCCTAGCAGCGCTTTCACAGCAAGGAGCATTTTGCCCAGTATACTTCATCTTTGATGTAAAATCCAGCCTTGAAGACATTTGGACAGTAACAGATTTCAGAGGACCAGCATTTGTTTCACTGTTTTGGACACTGTTTTCCTTTGCTGATTTGTTTGTCCACTGTATCTCCTCTATGCTGAAAGTCTCTTTATCTTCAGAAGAACTTAACCCAGGCCCTTCTGTTGGACAGGAGAGAGGGATCTGAGGTCTTTGAGTAGAACTGCTTGAAACATCACTGCTTTCTCTGGGCACTGATGGGCCCTGCTCAGTTTCAGGGAGCCCCCTCGTATTTCTTGAATCGCCAACTGTTTTACAGAACATCTGCCCATTTGTCACTTCACTCCCTGAGAGAAGGGGACCATTCTCACCAACCACTTCCATTCTCCACCACTCTTCTTCCACAAGTTCTGTAGGACCTTCCTGGACATTTTCATGACATGTAGCTCCAATATCCTTTTCTGTCAAACACCTCTCACTTTCTTCTTCATTTTTGAGCCTGCTTTCACTAGCAGTATCAGAGTTAGTGTCACTTTGTTCAGTGAAGGTCACATTCATATTTTTATGTCCTGGACTGCAATATAACTGATAACCAAATTTTGAGGAGACAGCATCTCCTTCATCCTGGTTATCACGCACAAAACAAGGTGTATGCTGTCCTATGCACTCTTCTTTTTTTGGTTGCTCAGTTCCATTTTTCTCTTCGCTCTTGACCACATCACATAACATTTTTTGGACAAAATTCAGTGGCCCAGTGCCACAAGTCTGATGCTGGCAGTCTTCTGCAGTTAGTAGAGGACAGGTTTCTTCTCCCTGGTCACTGCACGTTCTCATTGGTCTAGTTACTGTCAAAAACTTCCTGCAACCTGTTATGAAGGCTTTGGCAACATAATCTTCTGTTTTATCTGGAAAATTTTGATTTGACATAGGGAGTGCTGTGCTATATGACAGAGCCATTTTGTGGTTGTGGGTATCAGAGCTAAGATTTATCTTTGCTGACAAAGATGCATTCTGGAAGAAAAGGAAAAGGTAGGCACAGAAATACTAGGCTTGTTCTACCATGCTAGTAAATATCATACTGTAAGTATTAATATCAAAGGAATCAAATAATCATTTTTATCATTATTATCATTATTTTAATGATAATATTTTTAACATATAGCTTGCAACCTTGCAAAATCCTGCATGACTGCAGTGGCTTTCATGAGGCTTTAATGCATCCATCATCCTTTTTTTTTAAAATGTCATTTTTTCCAGAGTTACAGAGTTTTCATGAACCTACTGAAGATCTTTGCTCTGCTCTTACTTGCAAAACCGAAGGTTCTGGCAGCTCCTCCATAAATCCACTGCTGTCTGATTGGCAGCTATTTGTTCTTGTGACCATCACCTCTCCTGAGAAAAACAAAAGGAGGAAGAAAATTAGAAAGATAGAAAGCAATACTAGACCAAAACAGATACCAAAACAGGTGCACTTTCAGTTTACTTCCCATTTCTAGAATTATTCTTGATCTTATTCCCCAGAAACCAGCAATTTTGCCGCAACCAGAACACATAACAAAATGAGCTCAGGGCAGCTACTGATATGACTCTGGGCACTGAGTTATCCTGCACTATGATCAACAACTTTCATTTTTTGAAGTTGTTGACAGGCAGAGCATAAATAACCTGTAAAGCAGCCAACTATTGTGCTAAAAATGTTGACTTCTAACAACTGATTGTTGGAACTGGCACAAACCAAACCTCAGTCATGCTGCTCACCTTCACAGTTTCAATGATTTCATTCTACCAGGTGATTCCTGCAGGGAAGGAGAGCAGCCCTTGCTTTTGCCCTAGATCAGTTTGTTTCTAAACTAAGGCACCTGGTATCATCTTTACAGAGCTTTTACCTCAGAGTGCAATAGGAAATCACAGTAACAAGCACAGGCAATACAGGGTTGCATGCCAAGACATAAAGGCAAGGGGAATACTTTGCATCTACTCCAGAGGTTTCAATACTAGCAACCACATCATCTTCCTCTCTAGTTCAGTCACCTCATATTCTAACCTTTGGGATTAAAACAAATTTCATCAGCTATCTAATCACACAAATATATATAATACAACCCCGTTTAAAAGCTAAGTGCTTGATATTAAATGATCAATTATACTACAAACCACTGTAATGCCAAGCCCGTGGAAATCTTGCATTTTCAGATAGCCTTCATTAAGGCCCTCATTATCAGATAACTGGCACAAAAACAGAGCCGTGGGAAGCAGAAAGGATGAAGTTGTTGGGAAGAAGGAAGGAAAGAGACGAAGACTGCAATATGCTAGGTATACTTTCTTAGACTGCAATATGCTAGGTACACTTGCTTTCTTGTTGCTTACATTTGGAATTGCTATTGAACCCTAAGACTTTTTCTATGCTGATTATATCCATGAAAATATGAAAATTCACCATGCGGTTCTGAGACCTGAATTACTACTTCTTACTTGTAGGATTAGGAGATACAAAAAATATCTTTTTCAAAAAATCTATAAAAAAGACTATTGACTTTATTAAATATACCTTGGACAATTGTTAATGAAAATCAGATACTATCCTATCTATTTATAGGCAGCAATTGTAAAATCAAAATCTGATCTCATGTTATGTATTTGAAATGTATTTTTTGCATTGTAAGTCCTTGTGTTGCCATCAGTACATGGCTGGCATTTTCCTATTTCAGATGAGAAACTCTCCCCATGTCATACATCACATCATTTGCAGCAAAGTTGTTGAAAATGCTTGTTTTGTGGGTGGTCTTAAACTCATCCTTGCAGTTTCCCATAAACAACATCATGGTTCATTTTCTCCCCCAGGGAGATTGCTCTGCGGATTCTCTAAACTTTTTTTAAAGCTGTTTCAATTACCCTTTGCATCTTAGCCAGCTGTTGCTTCCAGTATGTTGGTCTGGCCTATAGTTTTTCATAAATAAAAATGAAGAAACAGTTAAATGCTTAGAAAAAAATTGAAAAGTAGAAATGTTTCAGTTGCTGTAGTTCCAATCACTTACTGCCTCAAAATCATACCCTTTAAGAGAAAGGCCCTCCATTATAGGATACAATAGTCATAACGGTTGACCTTTACACTTTGAAGTTGGCAGAAGACTGTTGTATTTTCACTTGGGGTTTTAACATGCCTTATTATACATGCATATCCCAAAGTAGCTGGGATGCTGCTGGAAATTACGGGTAGGAAAAAAAAATCTTAACTTTTAATGGAAGAATAGTGCTGTTTGTTAGAATTCACTGTTAGAATTCACCTTCTGACCTGGTCAAAATCAATTAATCTATCTCCACTACACAGTCAATATGGTTTGTTTATTTCGACTAACAGCCTTTTTGTCAATATCAATTCATGCACTAGCTAGAGCACTACTATATGAGGAAGTAAAGTTTGGAATGATCAATAGACCAAATGAGAAACATAAAAGACTGAACTGAAAGTCTGCCGTCTAAGTTAATATAATTATAACCAGACTATAGAAAGACATCCATGTGTCTCCTTGGACTTTGCCAGAAGTAAATGCAACATGTGGCCATCATGACTCTCAGCAATTAACCGTGCAAAATATGTACATAAATTATGCCTCAGACCACTCTGAAAGGCTGGCTGTGTGTTTATTTAAAAATAGTATATGAAAAGGATTTAATGACCATTCTGAGTATGAATCCAACTTCTAGAGTTTAACAGCAATACAAAAAGAAATTTGTAAAAGAGGAGAAAAGTTTAGTAGGAAAACTATGTCAAGCAGAGTTCAATCAAATCACTGATGGTGAAATCAGCTTCATCTAAGTTAGGCATCCAAATTGCATGTACCTACATACTAGGTGTCTAATGAACTAGTCCTCTCAGAGTAAAGGCTTAAATTCCCCATATGGTCAGTGCAAAGCAATGTCTCTGTGGGCCCATGTTATGGATTTTTTCCAACTACATTCAGATGCCTAATTAAATCATTAGATCCCACATTGATGTGCCAGATCCTACCCAATATGCCAGGCACTGTAGAAGTTACACACATGAGGATAAGTGGATTTTAAAAGATGAAATTTTCTCCCTTGTATTCCTCTGATTCTGAAACACTCACTTCATTCAAAGTCAGTCAAAATCCCTTGATTTCAGTGGAATTCTGCATAAAAAAAAGAAAAAGACTTAGTAAAAATCATAATGGCCCTCCATCTCAAGCTGAGATAAAATCCTGTGAAGAGATTATCAAAGTGCTTCCCAAAGGACTTCAAGTTAAACAGGAAATGCCTGGGAGATATGCAAACTGCTGTGCTGGGAAGGAAGATCAGTCTGCTTTAAAATTAGAACATACCTGATGCTGTCCTGATGAGGAATAGAGTTTCTTCCTTAGTGAATTTTTCAATAATGTTAATTGTTTGCCAGTGGTAACAGAATAGTTTGTCTTGGCAGCTGTGATACCCAGTGAGGATAACTGTAGCTCAAGTTTCTATCAAGGAGATGAGCTCTTTGAAGGGGTCCAAAGCAGGCTTATTCCACACCTCCTGGCAGAAATTCCTTTAACTGCTAGGTTTCTTAAAATGCCCAAACTGGGTGCTGGTGGCAGTTTGACACATACGGATTAACATCTAAAGCACTCCCGCAGTTGCTGGGATCACCTACGTCTGTGTGGGTAGAGACACTGCTTATTCACAGTGATAATCACTCATTTTTTGATGCACTAAAATCTAGGAACTGGAAGTCTGGTTTTGGGTGGGATTCAAGTTGACCAAAAAGATTGGGAGAGGGGGAGGTAAGAAATGTACATACTTCACTTTGGCATTTTTTAAATGCTCCTGCCATTTGCTTTCAAATGTTCTTTCTTTTTGAAAGTAAATGCATTTTTTCATTTGAAGGAGAAAGGTACAAAAATGGGTTAAATCATCTGAACATTAAGCAAAAATGCTTTAATTTCTAGTCTACTCAAATCACATTTTTCCCTTATCATTTGGTTCAGCCACTGAACCAAAATATCCATTATTCATATAGCTCTACTCAGTTCTCCTAGTGTGTGGAGACACACGAACCTGTAGAGATTCTGCAAATGCATGCAGAGCATTGCACAAAGGAAAGATAAAGTATGTTTGGAAGAGAAGTAAAAACACAGACCAGTATTCAACTATGAGCTAAAAATTACAACTCTGGGCCCTGTGCGGAGAGTACATCTGGCTATGCTGGAAAAAGGAAACCTGAGAATTGCCCCTGAAGACCTCAGTGAGGAAAACCTTGGCTCTTCGCCTTTCCGTGCTAATTGAACTGGGATAGTTTAGCTGCTGCATCCCATTTCTGTTCTGTCTGAATTTTAAATCAAAATAAGTCAGAAGCACTTATTAATCAGGTTTCTGCTCCATTTTGTATTATATAAGAAAGCATATGCCTTCCAAGTCCCATAAAGTTCTGCAATCTTGTAAAGAAGTGATCAGTCTCGTTTCATAAGAGATTCTCTTTCTACACTTATTTGCATGCAGACACAGTTTCTTCAGTTTTCAGCAGTTTTCAGTGCAGGGACTTTCACAAACTATTGGACTCCTAGATTTATAACTAAATAAGAGATATTCCCTAATTAATTAAGAAAAAAGACAAGAAAAAAAATTGAATGTTGGAGTGTAGTTCTGCGTTCTTCTGAAAACTGCAGCTGGTTTTCTGTTGACTTGGCTGCACACAGCACAACTTCTTGACAGTTTCTAGCCTAGAGAATACTCACAGTCCACTAAACATGCTTTGAGGACTACTACATTGCTTATAAATTAACACATGCCTGTCTTTTGATACACTGCTGTTGATAAATTTTCTATACTGTTGATTCTGTTTTTGTTGTTTTCTATAACTCTTGAGTATGTGAAGCATAGGCACAAAAATTTCACGTGTAGGAACACTTGTGGAAATTTGAATTTTAAATTTAGACTGTCCATGCTATTACAGGAGGGAGAGAATGGCCAACTGCAACCAAGCAATGCTGTCAAACTTTTAAAAAAAATTCTGTAGCTATTTAATTGTTCCTGAACATTGATATTTATATTCTGTATTTCCAGAATATACCTGGACTAAACAATGCAAAAGAGTTACAGTGAAGTCAGGTATGTTGTAAGGTTACACTTAGCTGTATAAACAAAGGCATTTTGCAGTCCCTCACACAAAACTCTCAAGGCATTAGCATCATTACAGCTTAAATAGTCATACTAAATTCAGCAAAGAAATTAGGTCTGGGCTGAGGTCTATGCATACAAAACTATTCCCATGCCCTGAGTTAAATACACTCATAAGCACTTCACTGAATTTGACTTAAAAAAAACCCCACAAGTCTAATTGTTGAATGGAAATTCCACTGCAGTAAGAAAGGGGATGAGGGGAAAATCCTACCATATTTGTAGAAGTGCCAGAACTGAACAGATAATTACATCTTGGATGCCTTGTGATTTACTTCTCAAAGACAGGCATCACAAATTAACAATGTTTCATGCACCAAAACTACTCAGCTGTAGTAGAAGAGAATGGAAGCTGTGCAGACATCGCTCCTCCAGAACCTAGCTATACTACAAAAGAGAAATAATTTCTGTCATAGAACAGAGCAGAAATGGGTTTGTCTTGGGTACCTATCCACTGTATGTATACACAATGCTAATAACAAAGAACTCCTAGTAGGTGATGTTACTCAGAATAGGGGACTTTGTGAAGCCCACTGAATTTTGGTGAATCAGAAAAATAATTTTAAAAAATCATATATTTGGCAGCATGGGAACACTCAGTGTCCATGTATGAGAGAAAACTTGATCCTGCTTTAATTTCCAAAAAATCTGGTTCATATTCAGCACTCCTGACCCAGCTGTGTTGTCTTCCTTTAATATAGTTGGTAGCTCATAGTTCACAGTTCAGCTTTCTATAGCACTGATGCAATTTTCACATTGCAGAAATGATGATGAACAAGGTAAATGAAGTAAGGAATATCTTGGTTGTGTTTGTTTTCTAATCAGACTCCATGTACAATTCTACAGCTTGTCTTGTAAGAGGTATCAGTCTAAAAATACTTATATCTCACTGGAGTAATGCTGTAAGAATGACTCCTCTCTATACTAGGTCTCAGTCATACCTAGCATTTTAGGAGAAAGATCACCAGATGGCAGCAGCACATAAACCACAGATTTGGTTCCAAAGGCCTGCACATGCTAGAGTTTTAACCGGTGTCCAGCAGATTGTATTTTTCAATGACATTACAGCAAAATAAGATAAATCATCCTATTAGATACTCATGTTATTATTAAAGCAAATAATGAAACTTCAAGATACTGCAGCTA
>JAUBOD010000256.1:2983763-3002459 GCA_032353885.1 Nothura maculosa | reverse complement strand
ATAAAACTGTCGTGAAGGTAGCTTCTCTCCTCAGGCTTCTAGAGACATGTTTGTTTCATGGAAATTTTGGGGGTTTTTTTTCCTTTTCTAGCCCAGATTCCTTGTCTGAAGTATACATGAGCTGAAGCAGTGTGCTATTTCCTCTTTAAGGGGCATTGCAGAGCTATGCAAGGCATGATGCAGTCCAGACAAGAAACCTCACTATATGGAGAAAACATATGGGAATAACTTACATTAAAACACACTTGATTTTCCCTTTTACAGAAAATATGAAACCCAATGGAACCCCAAACATTCTCACTAGTGACTGGTCTTTACAGATGTTTTCTCTTGGAGTGTTTTTTTTTTTTTTTCCACTGTGAAGGCTACTGTGTAGTGCTAACCCAAATGAGCTGCACCATGACTGCTTTAAGAACATCTAGAACTGTATTATGGATCTCATATTTTATTAAGAGAAAACTCATTCGGAAGCTGCAGGGGATCGTTAAACAATGGCAAAGAATGAACTGAGGGTGAGAAGATCTCAAAACAAGAGTAGGTGTAGGATACTGTAGGTATAGATCCTGATTTAGATTACAAATTTAGAAAGCAAGCATTCTCATTGCTTTTGTCTTTTATTTCTTTTGTGCTCAAAACTAAAAAGCATTATAAGTGTGTGGGGGGGAAGACAAGATGTAGGCATTAGAGTAAATAACTGTTTCCTTCTTTTTACTGAAAATAGAGGAAGGTAGCAGGGAAATCCGAGTTCTGCCTGAAGCACAGGAAATATGTGTGTGTTTTCTTGCACTTGTGAAGATGTTGATCCTTCCATTGCGGGCAGACATTACAATGGATAATAAACAGGATTCACATTCTTGGCACTCAGTCAATTAAAAGAAATACCAATTGCCTTCTGTGAATATTCCCATGGTGCCAACTATGAGAGGAGCCGGTGAGTAGGAGGAGTGAAGGTGTGATAATTGAAAGAATTGCTACTTGATAAGTCACAGGAGCTAATGTGTTAGCTCAGCATGTGGGGAAACTAGAACGTTCCCAGCTGCTGCAAAACTGGGTGTATTCAATCCCTGGCACCACTCGTTGGGACAAGATGAATCACAAATGCTTCGACAGAGAGCTACCATGTCACAGTGAGCCAGATGGAGGTGGTTACTCCTCTGATTGATTGCCTCTTGGGCTACCAAGGGCTTTTCCAGCAGGCTAATGCCTTTCTGTTGGCACTTGAGTGCCTGGGAGCAGCATGTCCTCTCTGGTCAGCCCTACATGGAAATTGTTGCCTCGCCAAAGCGTGGCTACCCCAGTGATGGAGAGGCACAGAAAAAGTAAATAAGAAGCAAGAGGGAGTGGATGGCTGCCATGTGTACAAAAATAACACCGACTTCCAGTGCCTCCCTAATAGATGTTGCTGCTAATGAATTTTCAGACACGTGCTGAGTTAACGGGGGTGAACAACACTGAAACACCCTTTAGTTAAACCCAGTGCTTTACAGAGGCTAATTGAAAAAGGAAGGAGCAGCAGGGGTGGGATGGGGAGCGAGAAGGAAGAGGGGTGGAGGGGGAGAACAGCTCTATTTTTCAAGTGCTGAATATGAAATCCTTTCAACAGATGAGTTTACATGCAAGCCTGCACCTCATCAGGGCAAAGATACAGTGAGTGGAGTCAAGTAATTTTCCTCTGCACACAGCATCCCCAACCCCTTGCCCTGCCCAGCCAGCTTTCTCAACTGTGAGCTTTAGAATATAAACAGCCAATAAGTAAGGACAATAACTGTAGTTCCTGCTGAGAGCTAACTCTGCCTGTCATGCATTTGCTGGGTCCTAATACAGGACAGTGAATAAAGCTTCATTACAGAACAATGGAGTTAGCTGCCAGAGCCTACAGATTTGAATAAACAACAAATAAGCAACATCTGCTCCAGCATATGTGTATGGTAAAAAAAAAGTCACAAAATAAAAGAATTTGTAAATGCCAAAAGCAACACTAAACTGCCAGTGCTACTGTAGAGTGAATTTTTAATTGCACATGCATACAGGCAGGCTGTGGGTATTAGTCTCACATATGTCTGCTTGCTGCCAACCTGGGAGTATAGATGAATTTAATTAAATAAGGATTATCCCTTCTCCCCAGTACAATTACTTATTTATAACAATGATAAAATTGCCTAATAAAAAAGATTGTAATATTTTTTAAAACAGAGCTAGAAAACACTCTGCTTTCCCTGTAAGTCATTCAGGGATGTTTGGGGGCTTTGAGCGTCTTTTAAAATTAAGTCTCAGCATTCTGCCAAAAGAGAGAGAAAAAAAGCCTTATCATAAAGCCTACTGCAGTTAAACAGCCAGAATCTACATTATGGAGAAATATAAAGAAGACACACAGCAGCTAGGGAATTGGCTTTCATGGGGAGTGTAGGAAATTAAGCAATTGGACTAAAATTGAGGCCAGGCTAGAGAGCCAAGGGACAATACCACCGGGACAAGTACTTCCATAAGTCACCCGTCTCTAATATGCCCCATCTAAGCAAAGCAGTCTGTTCCTATCTATTCCTGCTCATATTGGGCTCCTTGAGCTTCCCCCCTCAGGTGAGCTTCCACTCCAGCACAGTCATGTCAGGTGTTCACAGCTTCATCATCATTCCTGTTCCCTTTCCAACAGAGCTTCCAACTAAATGAGGATGGGCCTGCACTCTAGTAGTCATGATATAAGCCTTAAAATACAGGCAGCTTCTACCCCAAGGAGCCTGCAGTCCAAATTTAATTCCAGGCTGTTCTCCCAGGAGCTGAAGTTTCCCTTGCTAGGCTCCTGCTGGAATGTGGGCTCTGTTTCCTCAAAAGCTCCTGTTTCAAATTTTAAGTCTGAGATAGATTCTGTTGCATTTGGTGGGAAGCTTCCCAAAAGCTAGATATTATCTGTCCTAACAATGCTGAATTGATATCAGCTCTTTTTAGATTGTTCCATGATGCACCTTGAGCATAGAGAGGTACAGCATTTAAAATAATGGGAAAAGGAGAAGAACATGGAAAAAAAAAAGATGATCAAAATCTCTTCTTTTAATTTAGAATTAGCATAAGCAATACTATAACAGGAGCATGAAAAGAGAGATAGTCTAGTTTTTAAACTAAACTCTAATATTATGGTGCTGTTAAAGAACAAATATTAAATAAGTACATTTTAGTTCTATGATATTAATTGCTCAATTAACTGTATGACAGTCTTATTAGAATTAAAAACAAATGTGATCACATTCTGTGATCTTTATTCTCAAATCACCATGAATACATTCTTTTTCCTGTATTTTAAAATAATTTTCAGGTCCTATTTTTTTTCCTCCTTTATATTGAGATTATATGTCTATATAATCTGCAAAATCTTTTCACAAATACTTTTATCATTAAGTAGCACAGTAATTTTTAGAGCTGAAAGGAAAAACATGTTTGAGGAAATGTTTCAGTTATTTAATCCCACTAGGATATGTCCACTTGCTCCATTACTCATTTCTCTTCACTAAATGATGGTTTTCTTTGCACAAATCCTGGAAACCTGCTATATTTTATATAGATACTACTACAAGCAAGCCTACAAATGTGGGAGCTTGCTCATAATGACCAAGTCATCATTCAGGTAGCAAAATCAAAGCAACTTCGTGTAACTCAGGTCACAAAACATACTGACTAGCAGCAAGGACCTGACTTGAAGCCCTAAGAATGGCTGGAGCCACCAATTGGCAGACTGGACCCCCATCACCCTGCCAGAGTATGTGGTGAGAACAACCAGCTGACACAGGCACACAATCTACTCCACAACTAAAAAACAAAGCAAAACAGAAGAAAAACTAACAAAGCAACAGAACAGCTACTTACAGCTCACTTGAAAACAAAACAAAAATGCAACCTCCAGGGCTAACAGATTCATTAGATATTCCATCACATTTGCTCAACTCTAGCATTAATCCAGAAAACTGCTTATTTTGATTAAAATACCTTTAGCTTCATTGAACTCTATGAGTCTTATGCCACTGTCTTCAACAGGCTCACAATTTCACTCTTGCAAATCCAGCTGTCACCGCAGCCAATAGCATCTGTGAATGACTAGCACTCGTTGATATCTGATCTTTATTCCCATACCTGCGTGTGAACTTGAACTGCGTAATTACTTGTGCTTGGTCCCCAGAAGTGGAATAATGCAATATTTGCAAGGTGAGGGCTCACTAGACTTTTATCTTTATTCTTGCTACCCATCCGTTCTTCTACCTCAAATTTCTGTCTCGTTTCAAAAACCTGCCAGTCCTTCTCTAAGCAGTGGTTAGCAAGGGTCACTAGAGAGAAAGGATGAGAGCTCTCTTTTCTAGAGGCAAAACAGCCATCTCCTCCAATACAGCCTCCCCTGCCAGCAAACAGTTCTCAGGATCCAAACTCACATTGCCCCAAATGACAGCATAACATCTGGTGTAACAGCTTTGCATTTAATCCTTTCATACACTTCTCAACTTATTTCCTGACACATGATCCAGTGCCATATCAGCCCATGTGTTGATAGTCTCTGTATTATGAGAGATTCAGATGTTGTGGTGGAGGCCGCTCTTCAACCAGAAAGTCCTCTCAGGATCATTAGATGAGCAGATAATAGGTCACCTGTGTCCGGTGGATGAGCAGGAGAGAGGCTTTGGCTTTGTCTGCAGGTCCTGAGGGGACTTACATGCACAACCTACATGAAGATGCCTGGTGGATAAGATAGGTCCTCCAAACACTGAAAGCAGGAATCCCCTTTGCATGCATTCACTGCATCCTCCTGATAAGCGGACAGCATTTTACAGCCTTATGATTCATGAAGTCATATCATCTAGATTGCCATGGGCAGAATACTCCTTTGAAACAGAGTTGATAGGAACGAAGAGAAAATATGTTCTTAGTATAAAACTTTGGAAGGGACTCCTTTGGAACATGGTTTTAGAAACAAATCTGGCAAAATGACTGTTTTTAACACTCACCTGATATGCTATCCGGAGCATATCTACATGGAGTGTCTTCCTCCAAACTCTGAATCTGAAAAAGAAAAAAGAGGAAGTGTGAGAGAAGAAGAAAATATCTCACCGATGGTGTTGATTCTTATGAGTGTATTCCATATTAATGGAGAAGGGGTAAGAGTAAAAAGAAAATTTTAGAAATTTCAGAGGGAAAACATGAAATCTTTCAAATGGTTCCTTTTTGGTGGTGTCCTTTTCAAAAAGGGGGGAAAAAAGAAAAAAACGTGTTATGTCACAATCCAGGCTCTAATCACAAAAACTCTTCAAGTATTTCCAAAGTAGTTAATGCAATATTTTCCCCATCCGTATATGTCTTAACAGTTTTGCCCAAACAGTCTCAAAGAAATGTCCCTAGAAGAAAATATGACTTAGCAGTAGAAACGTCAGGCCTGGGAACCATATGGAGATAAATTCTGGCCAAAGAGTGTACATAAGGTCAGAATTTTTTTCCTCTAGGAATGAAGATTCCATTTGTGTTTCTCATGGTATCAAGGAGAGCATTAAGTTGTGATGTTGCAGAAATTGCAACAAGAGTCATTATAGAAAAGCAGATTACATACAAAACTGTTCAGTGTGTCCCAGGTGCAGCTGTAGCTCTAGAAACCTCTAAACCACCTGTTGTTGAAGTCTAGAAGAATATATGAGAGAGAACACTATATTTCTTACAGAAATATGAGGAATATTATAAGAGGAATCTTATAGGAAGAGATTATTTCTTATTCTCTTCCTAGGCACCTGTTACTGGCTGCTGTCAGAAGAACATGTTAGATGGCTTGATGGTTTGAGCCTGTACACAGTTCTTAAAACCTTAGTTTAATAAATACTTGAATGTTTAGCAGTGTATATGCAGTTCTAATCTGAGCATATAGCATTCGTCAAACTGTCTTGGACATCAGTCTGGGGAGTTTATCATCATCTGCAATTACTGCTGTGTCAGCATCCTCCTTTCTGAGCCCACGATAACTTACAGGGATCACAGAGCTACTAATCAAAAAGCTCCAGTGGGCAAGTCTGTACAGACATACAGGTTGCAAAAATTTGCTATGATGAGCTCTGAAAGACCCTTTCTTCCCCATCAAGGCTGATAGTCAGTCCCAAGCTTATATTCTTTGGGTTGGTTCCACAGCTGCAGGACACAAAGGGAAACTTAGACTGAATCTAAACTTTCACAGAAAAATAACTCCAGGAGGACGTGGAAGAAATAAATATATTTTATTCAGAAAGCTTGCCATCAACTCAACTCAATTTCTTCCAACTTCTTTCAAAACTGGAAGACTTTTCTTAGGCCTCCCACCTTTTCCAGGCGCTTCCTTTCATATTACAAATGTTTTTAGGGAGCTGCCAGCTATCCTACTTTTCCTCCTTTCTTTGTTCACACAATGGAGCCCTCTTTCTGCACTAATATACCCAGAAAAAGAATCTTGCTCACACAGGAGCTCAAGAATGTAAGACAAGGACTGGCAAGTACCCTGGTCTCTGTTACTTCATGCTGCACCTCACTGACAACCCACTGTTGCTGAACATAGCTGAGTATCATGGACGTTGAAAACTGTGGATTTGAGAACAAGCTGCTGCTCTGAGTTATTTAGGTTTTAGGATATTCAGCTTACAGAGCAATAAAGTATTTTGAATGCTGCTATAAAACCAAGGATAATTTTGTGATGAAACACTTGCAGAGAGCACATAAGCACATGAGCTTAGAGGAGAAAAAAATAAAAGAAGGAAAAAAAAGGTTAATAGCGGGGTCTGTAAAAATATCCTTGACCATATGTATTAGTATTCCTGCAACTTGCTTCTAGAAAAAAAGCTAGCACTGTATAAAATACATTGGCATGCTGTGCTATCACACAGGTTGAATGAACCCTATCTCAGTAACCTCAGTGCCAACTTCTTTAACAGCATTCTAACACAAAGACAATTTAAAATAATTAAAACCCCAAGGAGTTGTGTCAATCCCAGTGCTTTTCCCCACAATGTCGCAACACGACATTTTGTGTAATTTCTTCTATCTTGCATCTCCAGAAAGAGAATCCAAACGTAGAAAATAAATATGCATAAACATTGCTGGTAAGTAATACTCAGAAATCCACCTTACCTCTTCCAATTCAAATGACTGAGGCAGCTTGTAGCTTTGACCAGCCATTTTTTTGAGTGTGGGGGCCATAAGTAAGCTGAACTCTTTCCTTGGCCTGTCTTTGGCAGGCACCTCACATGCAGAAGAAAGGTGAGACTGTTTTGGATGTAAGTGAGATGAAGCCCAAGTTCCTTCCGATGGAGTCTGTGGATGCTGGGATATTGTGAGATCTTTTTCTCTGGAGTTTTGCTCTGGGGTGAGACAACCCATTGCAACATCTTCAGAAAGCCCCACTTGGATTGTTCCACTCTCAGCAGTGTCACCACAAGAGTAGGGCTGTCCTTTCCATCCAGATGATTTGGTTTCACCAGATGCTAGTGAGCTTTGTTTTAGCAGTGTCTGCCTAGAAGCCCTTCTCAACAGCTGACTTAATCTCTTCTTTGCTTGTGAAACCACAGGTTTGCCCTGCTTAGTATCCAAGTGGCCGGTCTCTCCTTGGCTGGCATCCTGCACTTTGCTCTGGTGGGTGTTCACATCAGTCAGCAGCAAGGAGAAGGCACTCGTCACGTGATCAAGAACTTCTAGTTGTCGAAAACGCCCTTGAGTTTCATAGAATGGAAAGCAAAAATACAATTCAAAATAAAGAGTGGGGCATAACGATGATGACTATTATTATTATCATTAAACTTGTCTTCACCAAAAATAACATATTAAGAATCTGATTTTATTCTGTGATTTCTTTTTCTTTTGCTTCCAGAGGATCTTACATAATACTGAATTCATCAGTTCAAGTACAGCTGACTACCACTTAGGGTAAATAAATGTTACAGAATCCAGACTTAAATTCTTCAGTTAGTTGGTATAGTTTTGGATGCCATTTTTGAGTACTTGTTAAATTCTGTGAGATTAAATCCGTTACAGTCTGATCTCAGATATCTACAGCTGGCTACTGTCCAGGGTAACTGTAAAACGCGTATTCCTATTACTTGATAGCAACTGGCCCCAGAGGCTATACCCTCATTTTCAGAGTACTGCTAATCAAAAAGTTCTTTCTCCAGAAAGTCATAGCAAAGTATATATACATTTATGTTTTATACAGTTGCTTGGTGTTTTTTCTTTGGAACAAAATTGTGTTATTTCTGGGTCATTTTTTCCCATGGTGTAGTAGGTAAAGAAGTGAATGATATTTTCTGTAAGGGATTCTGGAGATTTCAATCACTACAACACTATGCTGTTATTTATACAAGAAAATGCAACACATTTGCTTGTGTACTGCATCTACACCCATCCTGAGGCTATGAATATGTCACCAGGACTTCTCTTTCCTTAAGAGATTTGTTGAGGAGAGTAGATGGCAAAATGCTAACATTCTTGGCTGCCATTTCTCCTAGAGAGCAGCCAAACTTTCTGCATGCAGTGTGCACACAGGCTGTTGGTAATATTGCTTCACTGATGATTAGATAACAGGGGGGTATTTAACATGGCTCGGAGTTGGTCCTTTGCATCAGGGACCTCTACCATGCCATATAATTCCTGCTAATTACTGTATCTCAGGGATACTTCTTTCCTCCTTCCTTCACAAACATTGCCTAATTTTTAACACCGGAGGAAACTGTTGCCATTCACATCACTCTTTAAAAAAATGGTCAAAGGCTTCTCTAGATAGTGTCTATAGACGTTATCTGATCTATCAGCACACAGATTACATGTTTGGATAAAGTTTGCATTTGTGTTAGATTGGAAAGCTGGTAAATCACTTATGGTTTTGTGCTTCCAGCGTATTATCACATGCTCCTCATGGACAGCGCATTTTAACCTCAGTGTTTTATCTGGCTCTCACTATGTCACGCTATAAAAATGCCAAGTGCTAATCTGCTTTGACCAACAGAGAAGTACAGTAGTTGTCATTTGAACCAGAACCAAACTTGCTACAGTTTGAAATAGTTTTGGCACACTATTTTTTTCCTGTAGATTATGTCCTAGAGCTTGTGACACCTGATGAACAAATCAAACCAAGAGGGAAATTATAAACAAACAAGCAATCCCCTCACTCACATTAAGTGTAATAAATACACAGGTCATGAAAAAATGGTATCAGGGACTGCCCTGCTTCATGGACAATTTATCTCCAGACCAGCAGTCCCTTTGCTCTCAGTGAATGCTCCCCAGGGAGCTTCCTCAAATAAGTTACAGGAAAATGTAACGTGCTGAGCAGAACTCCTTTATCTCTAGAGCCTGCTGCAAAATCTGGAACACAGAGTAGATGCTAGAGGACATAATAGTGGATGCATTTTCACTAGAAACTTAAACCAACTCAGCAAACAGCCAAAGTGTAAGCAAAATCTCCTGATTTTATGATCAGGATTTATTGAGAAATTATTACAATTTATTGAGAATTACAATAAATTACATAATAATTACAATAAATTACATAATAATTACAATAAATTATTACAATTTATTGAGAAATTCTCAGGGTTTTGTGCCTCCTACCCAAACTCTGTACTATGGTAGTCTATATAAAATATCTGGAAATGATTCAATAGGTGCTCAGTGGAATTAAGATTTTCCAGAGCCATTGAGAAATTTCAAATAAGCATCTTTTTCTTTCAAGACAAATAGAATCAGGAAAAAGAAACAAAGAAACAAAAACCCATCTTTTCAGTGGGAAAATGCAAGTTTATCCTAAATTCTTCAGTTTTTGTCAAGAAAAATGAAAATGGATCTCAATACGGTATACTCTGTCATGTATTAAAATATTTTCCTTTTTTCAGGTCTTGGGTCCTGGTAGTACTTGAGCTTCAAGTACTTTAGCTTGAACTGAAGCTATACCTCAAAGAAGATATATTTAGTAATTCAATATAAGACTGAGTTTACTGACTGATACTGATATTGTCCGTGATGCATGCAGCTCTATCCTCACTGCCCTGTAGTGGTCACAGTATAACTAAGTGTCATGGGAAGTGGTACCTGCCAAATATACTCATCTCATAAAGGAGAATAAGGCTTGGACAACTGCTCCAGTGCGGGGCTTGCAGCAGCTGACAGACACACAGATGAGTATAAAAACAAACAGAAATAAAATCTTCCTCCAAAAAGAGGTATGTATATATATTTACACATATATATTTTTTTTTCATACCACAATATATAGGCGAGTAGTGAATTGTGGTATGAAATGTGGATATTTTGTTATAAGTATGAAACTATAGCATTTAAAAGGGATCTACATATTTGAAAATTTTACTTTTCAATTAATATACTTGCTCAGTGTCAAATGACTTCATTCTATCAGTTACTAAGTCAAACGTCACTTCTGTTTAGATCAGTAAATTTTTGACCTCTAGGGAATGATAAGGCTAAGCTTTTCTTTAGGTTCTGATTGAGACACCTAAAGGGTGGGTGAGATTTTTGAGAGTGCAGCTTATTTTGTGTACTGAACCATTTGAAAACTTAATGACTATGCTGAAGAATCAATTGTCACCAAGCAAGGAGATAATTAACAAATAACACTATAATAAGCCACACACATTTTAAAAGGTCAGATCATTGATGAAGCATTTCTAGAAAACTATTCCTTGCAGTCAGAGACAAGCCAAACAGAATAGAACTGCACTAGAAAATAAATGAATATGAAAACTGGAGAGGAATCACACTGCTTTGAAAAGTCATTTGGTCTCTATCATCTCTCCTTTTTTTTCTCCACCTTTGGCATTTCCCAAATTGCATCTATATCTTGCTTATCTCTCACCTTCTCAGACTTCCACAAAATCACAATAAATCAATTAGCTTTCTCTGCTAATTCTGCAGTAAGTAAACTGACAATGAGGTAACTTCTCAGTCTTTCACAAACTCACACTAAATACCTTCTTCCTTTTCCATGGCTAAATTCAAGTAAAAGCTATTCGCATTTTATATATATTGAAATGTTTCAGTGTTCATAAACAAACCTAAGAGATAATAGGTGATTTCATCTGGGATTGTCTCTAGGAAAAATGGCAAAACAGTCTTAAAATCTCTGTAGTTGATGTAAAATCTCTGTACTTTATATATTTCCATTTCAGTGTTCTGTCAAAGAATTTGTTTAAAAGTGGGGGATCTAAAAGCCTTAAATGGTTAACAGAGAGGTAAATGCTATGGAATATCCCTGAAGCTGAACCTTTCTACTTAATTTGCAGAGAAATAACTTCATTATTGCCATTACAGGAAATTTTAGTTTCTGCTTTAGAACTTTCCATTAGGTTGCCTGAAGACTGAGGTTCAGCCATAGTGCTGAAGGCAGGTAGATTGGATCCCACCCAAGAAATGCAATCCATTTTTAAATGTAATAAACTTCAATTTGCCACTCCTGCTTGTCTCTACACCATACTACAAAATTAGGAGATATAAGGTTATTGAGATTGAAGTGAACAGTTTGCAAGCAAGTTCCCAAAGAGCCCATTTGAGGATGTTCTTGTGGAGTTTGCATTCCAAGACATGATACATCCCTTTCAGCTATGTGGCTTCTCTGGAACACTGGCAGCAGAAACTTACTTGTGCCCAAACTGTGAGAGAGACCAGCATGGATGATGCCCCTGAAGGTGCCTCACTCTCTCCACTCACTATGGAGACAGATTCCAGGTCTCTCTAAATTGGCATTTGAGTTAAATGTTTGTAATTTGGTGCAGTGATCCAGGCTGAGGTTAAGCACCATGTATAAAACAGCATATAGAATAGAGACAGCAGAAGTAGGTATCTCTGTGAAGGTTCAATTCCACCTCTCTCCATTAAATGTGTAGCCTCAGCTTCCAGTCCTGGCACATACTTTGAAGGCCTAAGCAGATGGTGTGAAAACTCCCTCCCAAACTCTCAAAAGAAAAATAATATGTTTTGATGGACATCACACCTTTCAAAATAGAAATGCAAACCTTAACTTACTTCACAGTAACTCCCCCATATAGATTAGCTGTTAACATGTACGAAGAGTGTCCCCATTGAGAACTATTGCAAGACTAGTTATTAAATTCACACCTTGGCTTACCACTGTCTGCCTTCACTATGCAAACCACCTCTCTCCTTCCCTGTAATTCTTCTTCTCTCCTTTCATTCACTCATAAATCTTCACCTTCTTCCCTAAGGTCTCCATCCACCATGCACTCATATTGATTACCTCCGTTCCCTCTTGCCCTTTTTTCTCTGAAGAGTTACAGAGAGAGTGAGAGCAGAGCAACCTGCTTGATGTGTCAGTTTGCTGTAAATATTGAAATGTATGCACAGGGCTTGCTATAAAAAAAAGAAAAAAAAATTCTCCATAATGCCCTGACATTTCTGTTTCAATTCTTATTCCATATATATTGCTTTTTTGATGCAATTCTAAGTGGGAATGTACAGACTATGTGAGAGATCCTGCTTCACTAAGCATCTTAAGTAAACAAGATTTCAAGAGCCATCTGGCTATTCTGTGCAGCAAATATGGGGGGGAGATATCCAAATTTGTCTTTTTAGAGGAAGGTATATCAGGGAAATAGCAATACATTTGCTATACAGACATACCCTTAGGGTAAGGACCTTGTCTTCATTTCCCATCAGCAAAATGCAGTTGGTACTTGATAACACATAAAATGAGAACTAATAGCATTTAAATAAATAAATAAATACAAAACTATATGTCTTAAATAACGCAGTTCTACCATTCTTACATGGTAGGATGCTCATCTACATTCCATGATATACCTGAATCACAGAATTGGTATGTTCTAGCTAGAAATTTGTGGCTTTGATGCAGAAGCTCATGTAGCTCCAGCTAGGGGATCTTCCCAGCTGCTCTGTGTTTCTCCCCAAGAAAGGGATCCTGTTGCTACAGAGGGGAAAAGGGATTGATCATCATGATCAATGATCATGATCAATGATCATGATGCAATGCTTGGTCTTTCTAAGTTCAAAACCTTTTGTGTTGTTTTAAACCATCGGCATAGTGAGCGTTTTCTAATATATTGCCAATGAAACAGCTGAGGCAATGGATCTACATTCAATTTATGCTACCAAAATGTTAATCTCAGGGGGTGGGATAAGTCCAACAGAGGGTGGGTTATCATGTTGTAAAATGTCAACTCTAGTACTTCAAGCTCATAAATAGGAGTCCATAGCTAAGCAGACTGTGTTTCAATTACATTAGGAAATAATAGTGCTGCAAAGATGTACGCAAGTATCCTAGATGTCCCCTGAATGGATTGCCCTTTTCATGAGTTTTGTCTAGTAAGTCTCTTCTTCCTTAACCTCTCGCTTGCCATAGTTTTATATATAAGGTCATCTGTTAGCTGAAATTCTTCCTTTTTTTTAAAAAAAAAAAAAAACAAACACCTTACCATATAGATTTGGGCTTTCAATGTCCATCCGTTGCTTCTGAGCCTCCAGAAAAACTCGGATGTTGATCCCTTTTGCTACAGAAGCACCATGAAGGAACCGAGGTGGAATTTTAGTGCAGACATCAGGTTCTTCTGTGCCAAACCCCAAATCAAGAAGAATCTCAACCGGATCCTTTTCCCCGATGGCCAGCCATTCACTTACACTGTGGTGAAAATATCAAGATCATTTACACTACCATAATGGTATCGCTTTTCTCTTTCAGAGAAGCATTATTATTGTTAAAATATTTGTTTTCCTCTCTTTTCATAATGACCTCTCCTGAAATAAAGATTGTTGTTTTCCATCATATTGCTTAAAGCTAGTGCTTTTAACATTAGTATTGGTAGCACACAGATTTCTCCCTCCAGAGAGATTGGTGGCTTGGGATATAGCGAGCTTAGCAAGAGGAATATTAATAAAAGGTGTAGGTTCACAATTCTGTACGCTCAATTCTCTCTAGACACAAATCAGAGAAGAAGCAGTACAGCTGCCATAAGATCTCACAGTTTTTTATTTCCTAATTGCTTCAAAGCCCACTGAAGTTTGGAGTATTTTTTTTTATCGGAATAAACACATTTCAGACTAGACACCTGTTACGAGTAGAAGGTCATTTTGATCTTCTTGGGATAAATGAGGTAATGCACTTTGCGAGCCAACACTTGGAACCTCATATTCAAAAATCTATCTGTATTTGCTGATTCCTAAATGGGACTAGTCTCTAGTATTCTCAGCTGGAAATTCATGGAAATAACTAACCTCTGGGGTACACTGATGAGAGAATGGGAAGAGTTGAGGCTGCTGCATCTTGACATAACAGGACTTTCTGAAAATTCTAGCAGGGATCTATTTGAAAAAGAAAAAAAGCAACAATGAAATGTGTTTACCTGTGTGCTCCTCTGAGATGTCATTATGATTTTTCTTAGAGTAAACATTTGCATTTTGCCTTCATTTATAATGATACATAATAGCAATGCCTTAGAAGAAGAGTCATCATGAGAGTGCGGCAATACACTTATTCTCAAGAACAGTATGTTACAGTAGGTGTTAGAATGTAGGTGTGAGGTACCAGTAAATGCTAATTATAAAGGTGGCAGAACGGCTCACTTTTGACAGATGGTGAATCTTTGGGGAACCTTTAGGGAGCATGGTTCCTTTAGCCACCTACTTTTCAAAGATATAATTGCTCTCAAAGTTTCAAAGAGATGAGGCACATGAGTTGCAGCAGTAGTTGTAAGAGTAGCATCTGAGAAACAATTCTTTACTTAGATTCTCATTGTAGTTGTATCTGGTAATCTGCATAGAAATAACATTTTGTTTTCAGAGTTTGCTCACTGAAAAAGGAACATTCTGTAACACGGAGGTCTCTGTTCATAGTAAAAATCACATTCCAGGCTTAATTTTATCTACATTTAACAAACATACAAACACTCACCTGTTACAGAAAAAATAGTGGAAAAGCTAAAATTCCTCCTTTTGTCAAAAAGAAAAGGAAGAAAAAAAGAATCTGTAACAGGACTTTACTGTGTCTGAGACCTACCTCCTGTAGCTTTGCACAGTCATCTGTACCATTTCTTGTACTGGTAAGGAAACTGCAAACAAAAAGAAATAAAAATCTTTCATTCTCTTTCTTCTTTTCATCTATTAAAACAGAAATGTGTCAAATTAGAGAGGAAAAAAACAGAACAGTGATTGCATTGTATAAAAGCACAAGTGGCACAATTGCAGAATAATACTTTTCAAGGAAGCTTAGCTTACCTATGACTATCATATTCTGCAAGTCCAACATATATCAATAAGAAAAAAAAATACATTCCATAAACCAGGAGCGGGACTAAGTCCTTTTTATTTAGGAGCAGACACTAAATTGGGTTCCACTGTTTATTGCAAAGCTAAGTATGCACATGCAGCCAAGATGAAAATACCTTTTCATCCCTATTTTTCAGTACCAGTTTTCACACAGTTAAAATATACTATTTTAAATTCTTGTTCCAGCAAAAAGTAGAACCTTTCTGTGTATAACAGTTTTTCAGAAGTAATCCACTAAAATTGGTGAATATTTTCTTGTGGATTAATGTGTTTGAAAGGAGTGAAACAGTTGCAGGCCAGCTGCAAGACTTTCTGGAGGAGAAAATATTTGTCTAAGAATTGCTAACACTTGATACACACTCTGTATGCTATAGCTACAACCCGTGAGACTCCCATTTTCAGCATTTCTTAAACTTGCTTACAGTGAGAATAAACAAGATACAAGTATGCAGTACTTGTAGCTTTCCCTTTCCCCTCCCATCACTGATATAGCACACTTTTTGATCATTTGAAAGCTGGGGGCAGCATTTTCCTAGGAACGATAACAAATATGTTTTCTGCATATCACAAGAACATAATTCAGACTTTTTAAAAAGTTTTCTTTTACATTTAACAAAACCAATATGGAAGGGGAAAACACCTTTCATGTTCTCTACAGGATCATTTTTCTGACTGCAAATTCTAACATAAGTTCATTTTGGCTTACTCAGTACAAGGATATCCAGCCAACTTGAAAACATAAAGGTTACTGATATTCTGTATTTTTTTGTGGCAACATAAATCAGAGTTTTGAATGGAAAACTAAGTATAAACTGAATAAGAATCAGCTACTTTTGCACATCATTTTTTACTAATGTGCCAGTAAAAGCTGGAGATACTTGACAATGTCAAAAAAGCTTGAGAATGACAAAAATAAGCTCTAAAAATGAGTTATTAGAATTTTTCCCTAGCAGCATTTAGCATTGTTTCCTGTGATACCCCATGATACGCCACAACCACAAAGTTACTGATGTGACTTCCTTGATGTCTTGGTATCAGGACTGAAGGGACACAAATGCTATCGAGAACTATGAAACATGAGCTGAATTATCCTGTATTTTTTATGAATCAAGAACATGCAGTTAAGATGACCAAGCTGTAAATTGCCTATTAATCTGTGCCACATCATGGCTTGTACAAACTTTGCATTTGCAGGTATTACAAGATGGAACACTTCATTCATGGTTAGTCTCTCCACTTCTTCCCTTTTTAATAACACTCATGGGAAGTTCCTCACTAGAGAGCTTGACATTTTGAAATATTAGATTTTTTTTCTCCATATTTAAGAGGTCATATAAATAGTAAAGGGGAGGGTACAGTGTTTACATTTCATGATCTGCGTATGTATTTTGTTCCCAACTCAAGAAACACTGCATCTCATTACTAAACTTGAAGATACTTTGGGGGAAATAATGCCCTTTAGAAATCTGTCAGAAAACCGTACAAAAACAAACAAACAAACAAAAAATACTTTGTAAACCAACTGTGGTGCTAAATGGTGCTCTGTTTGCTCCACATATAAGTACATCTTTGTTTATGAATACTATATGTGGCAAGGCAAAATCTTGCCTCTGATACTTGAGGGAAGATAAAGCATTTTAGCTTCAGTAATCTATTAAAAGGAGAAAAGATTAAATTTCATATTCTTGAACTGCATCATTTATGAACAAAAACTCAAACACAAAGTGGGGAAAAGGTTGGCATTGTTAAATATTTGGGTCTTCCAAAAGTTCTGAGAATGTGGAAACTTTGAGGACTATATAAAGGGCTGAAAGATGATTTGGGTTTCTATCTCTATTCTTAAAAAAAAATCTCTGAATTCACTGTAAAGAAGATAAGCTTAAGACTTATCTGCTGAAGGCCTCATTTGAGGATTTTTCCACTCCTCCAAACAGAAAAGAAAAATACAGAGCTTATTCACAAACATCAACTTGTCCCAAAGGGTCTCCTCAGAGGTATGCGGAGTCTGGCATTTTTTTAATTAGACAGTCCGTGTTGGAAACCACAAAAAACTTTTTGTCTTACCTTCCTGTTCTTGACTTTGGCACTTATCTCCACTGGTGGACAGACAATAAAACAATAAACAAATAAATAAATACAAGGAAACTAAGTCCTCCAAAATGCATGGCCCTTCTCTCACGTGAAGAGCCAAGGCTGCAAAGGCAACCCAAGTAAGCAGAGTGCAGAGCACTCATTGCAGAGACAAGCTGTGGTGAGGATGGCTTGCAGAAGACGCAGAGCCGTAGGCACATCATCTTTTCTGCCTATGAACACCATTTACTTTCTCCTTAACACCCATTGGAATCAGCTAAATGTTGAGACTCAAATCTTGTATTTGTGCTTAAGGCAAAGACAACAATTTTTTTAGCATTCCACATGAGTAACGTCTGTCACTTGTGACCTTCAATTTCACTTTGAATCTAATTAAACCAGCTTTTTCCAGGGGCAGGAGTGAGAGGAATGGAAGCAAAAGCCTTTTCAAGGCTTCACATAAGTGGCAGCTCTATTATAGCTCCCAGCTGATCTGAATCTACATGGTGATGTGGCAGTTGTCAGTGATACAAGTTATAATAACTAGCCCTGTGATGCATAAATTTGGCAGATTTGGCCTTACCCTGATGCTGGAAAATGCTGCTAACCATTACATAAGGTTACCACTATTACTATACACATTACCACACCTCCAAAACATCATTCCTGAAGCTGAACTTTTTTATTTGCTTCTCCGGCACAACCCCAGCTCTAAGCAAGCACATTTTGGTTGAATTTGTTAAAACAGTGAACCCATGGCCTCATCCTGAACAAAACAGGGAAAATTCCATTTTTTGAGCATTTACTCTCATCCCAAAGATGGATGAACATTTGAAATATCAAAATTTTGGTGGCCAAAACACATTTGAGAGCAATTTCAAGGTTAAACTATATTTCCCCATGGTAGCACACTGCCTCGTGGAGCTGTAGGTATACGTAACAACAGTTTCCACTATAAATCATGCATTGGGACGGGCTCCATCTCCCTCGAGGCATCTAGCACTGTGAAATTCTCCGGATGTGGCACACAGCTTGATCAAGCTATTCAGACACATGATGGGAAATGTTATCCTTCAAAATACCCACTGGAACTGAACAGAGTACTGAAATACATTTCTCATGAGACACTGGATCATAAGCAAGACACGTCAGTTAATGCCGAATGGTTGTGAAACAGAGTGTTTTGATGTAGATTAACAAAATAAAATGCTCCTGCTTTGCCCAAAGCTATCTAAAGCAACATATTTTCTTTTGAATTTTAAGGGTCACAATTTTCCTACAGGAAATTTCAGTACTTCATTTTATTTTTGATTGAAAATATATTCTAAGAGAAAATTCCAAATT